>CM046446.1:41527647-41723308 GCA_025506515.1 Flaveria trinervia
GCCTCTTTGTGTTCTTGGGTATTGTTCGACACAAAAAGCATGAGAATGAACAGTTGTTTCCAATACTGGATTTGCTTCTTGTCACCCTCTTATTAAGATCACCAATAATGGTTTCAACTGGATGATTCTTGTGTATTCTTGTGGTTGGAATGGAGTCACAAGCAATTGTTACATCAAGATTGGAGAAATTCAGTTCATTATGGTCAGAGGCACATTCACCTGGTACTGTTGTTGAATTATGAAGATTGTCAGACTCTGTTTTAGTTCCTGCTACAGCTTCAGCAGCACTGTGATTGCTTATATCATTTGATGTCCCTTATGTTTCAACTGGAGAAGTAGCCTATTTTTGATTTCAGATCTCATTTGACAAATCATCAGAGTGAGATGGTACCAGGCTTCGACCTCCTTCAGAAGAAACACTAAGGTTTTGTGATAGTTGTCTGATGGGATTAGCTTGAAGAGGAACATCTTCATTCATGCTTTCATCAAATGTAGGAGGAATCAATGGAAAATTATCTCTTCTTTCTACAGCCGACGAAGTATCACTTGAATGTATATTTCCTGCATGAGACAAGTGAAATTGATCAAAAGATTTTGTAAATGTGTCAATATCAAACAACCAGTCAGGACCATTTATAGATATGGGAAATGAATGTTCCTTGAATTGAACATTTATTGATTCATCAATAATGTTTAATCTAGGAATAAACACTCTATAAGCCTTTGAAACAAAAGAATAACCTACAAAGAATACTTCATCAGACTTGGATGAAAACTTTCCCAGATAGTCTCAGGAGTTTAATATTGAGACCGGACTACCAAATGATTTAAGAAATCCAATGAATGGTTTTCTATGAAAGAGTAGTTCATAAGGAGTCATGTTGTTTTATTTGACAAGTAGAGTTCGATTCTGTACAAAGCACGATGTATTAACCGCCTCTGCCAGAAGGTGATTGGTAGTTTAGCATCGGCTAGCATCGCTCTTGCTGCTTCAATCAGTGTTCTATTTCTCCTTTCAGCTACCCCATTTTGTTGAGGAGTTCTAGCTACACTGAATTGATGAGCAATGCCTTTGGTTGCACAAAAAGAACTCATACTTTCATTTTTGAATTGAGTACCATTATCACTTCTTAATATTTTGACCTTAAGATCGACTTGATTTTCAATTTAAGTGATAAATTCTTGTATGATTTGGGATGCCTCATTTTATGAAGTAAGAAGAAAAGCCAAGTGAATCGTGAAAAGTCATCAATGATCACTAAACAATACTGTTTCTTTCTAATACTCATTACATGAGTTGGTCCAAACAGATCCATGTGAAGTAACTTCAATGGAGTATTGTTAGTGCTCACCAGTTTGGTTTTGTGAGATGATTTGTGTTGTTTTCCTTTGAGGCACGCTGAACAGTGATCAATAAAATGAAATTCTTTTTGAGGAAGACCAATGACATGGTTTCCTTTGACCTACTTGTTCATGTTTTTAAAGTTTGTGGCCCCAAACGTCTATGCCAAAGTTGTGACTCATCAAATGATGCTTTTGACAAAATACATGTTTCTTCTTTAGGTGATGTAGAACACAGGTTTAAGACATATGTATTGTTCTTCCTTGGGGTCTTTAAGACAACCCATTCCTCAGGGATCTGAAATCCAGGTTTCAGAATGTAGCAATGAGTGGAATATTTCTTGTTGTAGATCTGAGACACGCTTAGCAGATTGAAATTCAGCTGTTCACAGTAGTTCAGTCTATCAAAGCTCAACATCCTATTTGTCACAGATCCTTCACTTGTAATTCTACCACCCTGTGAATCTCCACCAAATGCCACAGTACTTCCTTGTACATGCTTGAAGTCATGAAGGAGGGAACGATCTCCGGTCATGTGTCGGGAGCATCCACTGTCCATGTACCATAAGCTATTGGACCTGTGTGGATGAACCTACAATCAAAAAGAGCTAATTAGAATAAGGAACCCAAGCCATGATGGTCTTGGGTTTCCCCTTCCTATTCATGATGGTGACTTCTTGGTATTTCCCTCTAAATTATGGTTTAGATGGAGGTGTCCTGGGAGATTTTTGGTAATGACTGGGTTGAGTCATCTCATCAACATCTACTATAAATTTAGATGAGTAATGAAATCGTTGGTCTCTGTTTCTTTGTAGAAATTTAGCCCATTTTTCATTATCAAAAGTAGGTTTTTGTTTTGGAAGGTCAATTTTGTGGTTCATCATGAGATGTTTTCTTTGACCCTTCCACAATTCTTCAAATTATTCCTGCCACTTGTTGATCTAGATGTCCTAGATTGAGTATTGTGTAAATGAGGTTTGACAGAATGTGTCACAGTTGATGTTTTTGAGATGGGCTTGTGTTGGGGAATTCTCAAACCCTTCTGATTGAAGTAACAATCAGATGTATTGTGATTGTTCATGTCACAGATTGAACAATACTTGTTGAAATAGCAGTTTTTGGTAAAGTGATTGTTCATATCACAGATAAAGCAATATTGATTAAAAAAGCATTCATCTATCTTATGATTGAACATTTCACAAATGTCACAATACATTTTTTTGTTTCTTGAATAAGATTTTGCCTTGTGTGACTCAGCTGATATTTTCTTTTGCTGAATCACTTTCTTTTCTTTAAGGGATGAATCAGAATCAGCCCTTTTTGTAGTTTGCTTACCAACACTACCTTTGTTTAATTTTCTAGGTTGTTTCTGTTTCTTCAACCCATTTCTCACCTCTTTCTCAAACTGGTCAACATGTTCCTTGTTGCAGATATCAAACCCAACTCCCTGTCTTAATCTTGAAGACTGAGGGTCTGATAATGTTTTATGTGTTGAACTCAGTGATCCTGTTTGTTTCTTTTGCAGTGAAACCTTTTTTGATTTGCTTGAATTTTTTAGAGATATGATCTCATTATTAGAACTGCTCTCAGCAGTGGGTTTCACTGACTTCTTATATTTCTTTTTACCTTGTAAAACAGAGGGTATGAATTTTATAAAAGGGACAATTGCTTTTACAGGGCTTGAGGGTTTCATGACACTCACTGTCTTGTCTGAACACTCTTTGATTTTGATTGGGTGACCTAACTTGATTTTATCCTCATTGGTTTCAATATAAACATCAGGTTTGTTTTGAGGATTGGTCACTTGTTTTACTATAGATTTAGGTTACATAGTTTTAGTTTTAGTTTCTTCAGTGAGTGAGGCAAATTCAAGCATGACAGTGTAGTTGTCATTGTATGGTGGAGGACATGAATTATACCCAATCCCCGACATGTCCTTTGGATCCTTTTGAGAATCAAGCTTCTCTTACAGCTAACTGAAGACATTTGAAACTTGTCAAGTTTCACTTCAATCAGTGAATGTTCAGCCTTAGATTGAGCTAACTTTTCAGTAAGGAGCTCATTTTCAGCTACAATAGAGTACTTTTCACCATGCAATTTTTCTATGTCAGAGATAAGAGATTTGATTTTGATTTCAAAGCCTTTTATTTATCTCTTCATCATCTCCGACTTTACCTTTTCTTCCTTAATTTTATCTGCCAGTTTATGGTTATGCTCCCTATAACCTTGCAATTCATTAATACATTTTTCACAACAAAGGTTAGATTTTACCTCAGTAGGCATTGGGGATGGACCATTATTGATGTGAGCCATAAGAGGATGATTCTGAAATTAAGGCTTGACTTCCTCTGCATACACGCTCCAGTCACATACCCCATCTTGCTTTATCACGAGAGCACTGGCAGAAGACTAACTGCTTCCATGAGCTTGATTTGTTAGTTGGGGTGGATTTTGATATGATTGGTGTTGATGAGAACGATGATATTGTTGCTGTTGGTTGTTAGAGTGAAGGCTTGAGTTAGGCTATAAGGATGACTGGCCTTGAGAGTTCCTTTGATAGTTGTTTCTCTTGGGGGCATTGCATTCGATGGAGAAGTGGCCAGCCATGCCACAGTTAAAGCATTTCACCTTGGATTTATCATATCCAAGTTTTGTATTTTCATTTTGGCTCAGCTTTCTGCCTTTTCTAAAGAATGTCTTGGCTCTCATGGCAATCATGGCCATTTGCCATTGTAGATCCATTTCTTCCACATCATCATGATCCATTTCCTCCAGATCTTCCTGAATTAGATGAGCAGAAGTGAGTCTTCCTCCTAAGTATGCTTCAAAGCTTACAACAAAGGCATTGTAAGTTGTCTTTTGTTCCTCTAATCTTGTGTCTTCAGAAGTGGTTTGAGGAGCAGCAGTGACTCTGGATGTTTGAGATGATGTTGATGGATGATTGATTGGTGGAGTTGCAATGAACCCAATGTTGTTCAGTTGATCTCTTGATGAGATGAAATCATCCTCCTTAGTGATGAAGGCATTTTCCATAGAATGAGATTATGATTGAAACTTGTAAGCCTCAATCAATCTTGGTCCACGAAGATTTCTGCTTCTTTCATCAAGTTCTAATGCTTCTATTTTGGCTATCATGATATCCAAAGTAGTACTCTCAAGATCAAGAGTATTTTTCAGCATTGTTACATTCTGTTTCCAGCTTTCAGGGAGGCTGTGAAGCATTTTCTTGTTTAATTCTTTGATCTTGTAAGTGACTCCCATGATTTCCAAGTCATTTACCAACTATACAAATCTGTGCAGTTGTTTGGATATGGACTCTCCCTTTGTGTGGTGGAATGTTTCATACTGATTAACAAGCTTATCCTTGTTAATTTCTGCTACCTCATTGCTTCCTTCACACATAATTTTCAATGCCTCCCACACAGCTTTTGCAGTACCATACTTCTCTTATCTTTTCAGCACATCCGTCTTGAGTTCTTGAGTTAGAATGGATTAAGCTTTGAGATCAATCTTGATTTTCTTATAGTCTTCATCATCAAGAGTTAGATCTTTGATAGGTATTCTTGCAGTTTTGTAAATTGTAGCTTGATCTGCAGACAGAGTGACAGGGATGTGTGGTCCTTTGCATATTGAGATCTAGAATTCAAGATCTACACCTGCGAATGTAATTCCTAAACCTGATTTTCCACTGTTTAAACTCAGATTTGTGTTTAAGCATAGGAGGTTTAGGTGTACGACCAAGCTCTGAGTAACTGTTAGAATCCATTTTAACAGAGTGTTTAACTTGTATAAATATAGATTTAGATGATTTTTAAGATTGATTAGTCCAACTTGTGCAAATAGTTCAAACGGATTTCACAATCAGATTTGTGATTGTATTGAGTTTCTTGCTATTCGGAATATGTTGGTGAGAATGTGTTGACAAGAGTATTTTCTGTTGTTTACTAAGTAGAGATGATGATATACTCTACAAGCAACTTGATTACCAGATCAATCGAATTTTATTCGGTTCTTGCATAGATCTAAAAGAGAACCGAAAGCCAAAGCTCTGACACTAATTGACTGGGTATGTAAGATTGAGATTCTTACTGAGAATCGAATATGGTAATCAAGTCAATGATTGAATGGCAGAAAGAAACAATCAAAGAACATTCAATGCAAGAATTATACTCATAAATGCTTTTGTATTATATATATATGAAAGTTGATTGATTACAGAGAATAAATGACAACAAAGAATTCTCTATGTATCGGCCGTCGCCTCATGTTCGAGGTTATCTATTCTATTTATAGGCAGACAAGATGCCTTTTACAAAATGACTAAACTACCCCTGACCTATTACATCAGAACTAGTCTAAGTCTTGATCCGCATCTTTGCTTGTTCATCCGCATTGACAAATGCGGATGAGTTAACTTGATCAGCATTTCTTCAATTGATCATCCGCATTAGTATGTTGGTCATCCGCATTGGTTAATGCAGATGAACAAATACTTATGCGCATTTGTTCGGTCATCCGCATTTATCAAATGCGGATGAGCAAAGTCTTGTCCGCATTGATTCTTGTCTTCCGCATTTGTCAATGCGGAAGAACAAATACTTGTCCGTATTTGTTTTATATCTTTAGCATTGACAAATGCGGAAGACTATACTTGGTTTCTTGAGCAGAATCCTCATCTGCATTTCTTCTTGGACTTGTGGGATTCCAGCATAGCAATCATCCAATCACCCATTAAATTGCCATGTATGATTTTCAGGGTGCAACAGGATTGTATTGGGTATGACCCAACTTGGATGAAATGTACTAACCACATCAATCTTGTATGTGTCATGGGCATATACAATCCAACAAACCACTGACATTATGGAGCATGCTCCAAGTAAGATTAGCCATATACCTTGCATTAGAGGCATATGATTTGATGAGAAAGTATATATTTTATATTATTGCATACTTCATCAGTTTGACTTTTGATGGTCAAAGATGAGTATCTCAGGTACTACTCTATAGGAATCACTTCAAAGTTTTATGTTGGTAGTTTTGTTTTTCATGTTTGAAGAGATGATTTTGATGTTGTTTGACCATAATCAGATTTTATTTCAAGAATTTATTTTGACATTTTCGAGTTCATCATCCTCTGTTCATATGATGAATGGGTTATGAATTTTTTTGTTGGTTGATATTCTTCTTAGTTTGCATGCTCATTGAAGTTGAAAATGTTCATCTTTTCTTAGAATAATTTTGATTTTGAGTGTTCTTCATTGACCTAGGGTTCTAAGTTCATTATCAATACAAGTGTTCAACATTTAGGTTACAAAGTGTTCGACAAAATAGATGAAACTAAGATCTTTGATTGTTAACAGATGATGATAATTGATGAAAACAAACAGTGTGTTTGATTAATGAAGATGAACAATGTGTTTTCACTAGTGACATGTTAGAATCCCTCAAATTTGAAAAGCATTAAATGACCTTTGGAATCGTGCTTTAAATAGTAATAATAGCAATTACAAGTTTTTCACAAGTTTCAGAACAAATACGGTCAATTTTTAGTTCACAGTATAGCAAATGCGGAAGGGTTTTAGACATCCGCATGTGTTACTGTTGTAAATGTGGAAGATTAAACTTAAGAGTAACATACACATTGTGTACAATAACAAATGCGGAAGTTTGAATACTTAAGATTTCGCTTATCCGCATTTGTGCACAATTGCAAATGCAGAGGAACAAAGTTCAATAGCATTTGTGCACTATGGCAAATACAGTTGATCAAACTTGTTTAGCATTTTCTCACTGTAGCAAATGCGGTTAACCAAACTTGCTTAACATTTGCTCACTATAGCAAATGCGGTAGATCAAACTTGTTCAACATTTGCTCACTATAGCAAATGCGGTAGAGTAAAATTTCCACATTTACTTGATCATCATCCATGGTGACACAAGAGATTGAGCACTTGTTTATTCCTTTGAAAGTGCATGAAAAGTGTTGAAGTTACACATATCCACAATTGCGGATGAGTAAAAAAAATGCGGAAGTAAAATTATCATCCACATTAATAAATGCGGTAGAACACTTTTCTTCTACATAGGTTTTAACACCAAACTTTTCATGTATACTTGTTAGACTCCGATGCGGTAGAGTAACTCTTTGTCCGCATAGTTTCACTTTGACATTAACAGTTACCCGCATTAGTTTTATGCATGGGTTACCTTTACACGCATTAAGCAATGCACTTACACGCATTAACTTTTGAACTTAATCAAAGGTTAATGTTTCAATTTTGTTTTTCTTGTTATGAAGAACTGTCTTTGAGAATCTCTTATGAAGTTGTTGACTATATTGGGGTTATCAATTCTTGTTTGGATTGACTTGTATGCCAAAAGTGATACAAGTTTCCTATTGTTTGATTGATCTTAGACTTCTTATGCTTCCAAGAATGTGCATAAGATGAGATACTATGGTATAACTTATGCACCAACACAGACATTTTCTTTTTGTTTGTTTTGAAGTTTTAAGAAAGTAATATAATATAGTAAATGTTTATACAAACTTAATAAACAATTTTAAATTACTTCCCCCTAAAGTTTATATCCATATCAGGATAGAAACTTTAAAGATTTAATCTTTTTGAATATCATTTAATTTGATTATTAATAATGAAGAGAAGCATATCTTTAGTTGGGATCATATCAATCTTACATTGCACATGTGCATCCTTTATGATAAAATGGACATGTTTATGAACTTATGATTGAAGGTATGTTTTCCTCTTAAACTCATACCAGGTTGATATTTTAAGCATGTTATATTTATCATGTTTTTGGTTGATTAATTATTCAACAGTACCTCACACACAACAACATGGAATGATCACCATCCTTTGTAATGTGGTAGAACTTTTTCACAACTTCTTTACTAGGTTACTTAAGTTATGAGATCTCCTTTTCACTGACCCTATTGGGATCTTTTATTTGATCTTTTCATGATGATCCACATTGGATCTTTTCACTTCACTTTGGAAGGGATCCAGATGGATTCTTTTGTTCATTCACTTGGAATGTATTGCTTTGGTAGATTATCCATTTGGATGTGTCCCTATTAGGAATCTTTTGGATGAGTACATCTGCACTAGTGATTGTTTCATCAGGTTTTGCTCAGCAAAACAAGAGAAACTTGACGTAGATGAAAGAGTGTTAGGATCTCAGCCTCTTGGTTTAATCGATTGAACAGATATAGCAGCGGAATAGCTCAGAATTAGACAAATTCAAGCAAGAACATTCGATATAAAGCGATAAAAGAATTTTGTTATAGAGAGAGAAATATCTGACAAAAGGAATATTGCATTAAGATTGTCGGCCTCAATGGCACGATTACAGGTGAGTCATCCTTCCTTATAAAGGAAAGAATGACGTAGGCTGATGTCACTTGAAAGTGACATGTAACCGTTTTATAACTACTGATGTTTAACAACTACTGAAGATGTCAACAACTGACATCTTCTTACAAATGTTCCTAAGTGTTAAACATCTTATTTACAACTACTGAAAAACATAAAACTACTGATACTACAACAACTGAAGAACAACCTCTTCAGTTGTTTACAAGTACTGAAAAGGAAACAAAACTACAGAAAAGTAAACAAACTACTGAAAGAAAAGAAAACTACTGATGAAGAAAAACCATCACAACAACTGAAGAAGCCCTCTTCAGCTGTTGTCATCAGCTGTTAGCATCAGCTGATGTCTTCAGTACTTGAACATCAGACTTTGTCTTTCAGCTGTTGATCTTCAGTCTTTGTCTTCAGTACTTGTTGAAGTCTTAGACTTTAGATCTTCAGCTGTTGTCTCAGTCTTTGTCTTCAGTACTTCAGAAATACTTCAGCAGTTGTATTCTTCAGACTTTGTAGAACAGCTGATCAGGTCTTCTTCAGCTGTTGTGATGTCCTGTGGGACTTAGAGGTTTCTCTGATCAGGCTCATTGGTTCTTTTGGTCCAACAAACTCCCCCTGAACCAATGCAGCCAAAACCTCTAAGTTATTGACGAGTCCCACTTATTTTGGCAGATAGATTGGTCTTTTTATCCTCTTGATCAGATGAGAAGTGACCCTTTTTCAGCACCGGCCTGGGAAGAAGTCTCTGATGATCTGTTTTGCATGATATGGTTGGGAGCTCTGTATTGGGGACTTGGACACTGAGCTGTTACCCCAACCATGAGATCTACTTCCCGTGTATCAGCCTATAGGATTCCCTGGTGTAAGCCCTTAGAAACATGATCTGCTCATCCATTGTCAGCACCTCGGGCACACCATCAAACAATCCTTCTCGGCCATACACTTCAGAGATGTACTTGGCCTGTTTTCCATTCTTGAGCTCAACCGTGGTTATTTGTCTGTAAGCAAACTCATCTGGATGAGTCCCTTCTAAGAGCAGGTTGAGCTCATCTTGTTTGAAGTTTTCAAGTCTTTTGTAAACCAATCCCTTCTTTATGATTTTATTCTCCAACATCTTTTGGGTGGTTGTTTGGCTTCATAAGCTTTCTTGAACTCTTCTACAATTTTCCAGGGGGACACTACAAGAACCACAGTGATGTCTTCGTCGACAACCCTCTTCACTCGGCCCTTGTATTTTGAAGGAATTTCTTTCTTGACAATCCTGTGTGCCACCCTAGGATCAGGCCATATCCTTACTTTTTCCCTTGGTATTGAAAGGTATTAGCAAGGGTGTACAATCTTAAGACTTCTTTCTTCATGCTAATCATTGAAGAGGATGTGGCATATGCTTTGTCAATGCTTTTCAGCATTTCCTCATCATGTCTTTGCATCTGTTCCTCTTCAATCTTTATCATCACAGTATGCATTTGAGAAGCAGGAGTGATGGACATTGGATTAGCCTTAGGCAAAGTGATAACTGCAGAGAGTGGCAGTCTGTCTTCATCCTCCTCTTCTTCTTCATCAGCCCTCAGTACCTTTCTTTTCTTTTGTCTAGGTACATCACTGGCAGTGGGTTTTGGGGGTAAAGGATTTGTTTTGTGGGTTGGATGGTTGGTTTAGAGGGTAAAGGGGTTGTTTTAGTGGGTTGTGGAGGTAGTGATTTTGAGGATAGAGGCTTTTCAGACTGTTTTAGCATTTTGGCTGTAAGGAAGGCTTTAGTAAATTTTGTCAGTTCTTTTCGGTTCCCAACCCCAGCTTCATTTAATGCCTCAATCACTAAACCGTTGGAGTATGCTTCAGACGAACAAATCTTGGTGGTTATTGCCAAGATGTTGTCCCTGGTCCAGGCCCTTATTTCTATCAGAGATCTTCCAAGTATTTGGCTACAAATCTAATCATTATCTCCAGCCTTTCTCTTTCTAAGGCATCATAACTAGCCCATCTTGAGTTGATCTCCTCTGTCTCCAACCTTCTGATCTCGGAGTCTAGTTGTTGGATGTCAAAACTCTGCCTATATAACTGATCAATGATTTTATCCATTGAACGGTTATGGTTGGCATCAGCTTCTTTCACCATATCATTCAGCTCCTTCTCCTTCTCAGACTCTCCTTCTTTCCTCTTTTGATATGTGACATGAAAGTCTTTTTGACTTTCATTCACTTCAGCTCTCTTCTCACTCTCCTTCTCCTTCTCATGATCAAACTCAGTCTCCTCCATACTTATAACAGCCAACTCCTTCTCATTTACCTTCTCTGATTCTTTCTCCTTCTCCCCATCTGTCCTCTTCCTTTTTCCTTTAACTGACTGACTCTCCCCCTTTTTGGTTGCATTGGTGCAAGGGTTGGTGCAGAGTAGTAGAAAGTGATTGGTCACCAACTCCTCCACCAGGGGTTGTATTATTGTAGGAAGCCTCTCATCAATGGCTTTGATCACTATATCTGTGATCATGGGAGTGATGAGAGGTAGGGATTTTTGAAGGTTAGCAACTGATTGATCAGGATGGTTCTGTTCCTGAGAATCAGTGCCAAAAGCAGAGGCTGGTGGCTTGGAAGTATGTATTGGCTCAGTGTTTAGGGGACCTTCAGAAGAAGGTGCCATCTGTGGGTGTATTGTGGTGGCAGATGGACTTTCATCCTGAGACATCTTGGCCAGCAGCTCTTTGAGTCTGCTAACCTCATCCTCTAGGATGGTGTTTTGAGCAACTACATCATAGAAGAAGCTCAGGTCATCATCAGTTGATACTGAATCACCTGACCTCCTGACAGAGTCAGGATTAACATGCCTTGAGTGTAGATCAATTATAGCATGTGCCCCTTGTTCTTGGTCTGGGGACTTCCAGCCTCAGGACTATGTCCTTCATCAGCTGTTGCCACTGGTGAGGTCTTAGAGATGTTACCAACTGCATCCTGGTCATTTGCTGAGTCAGAGGCAGTGGCAGCCTCACCAGAAGGTCGCACCTCCTTGTCTGCACAAGGAGATGGAACATGATAACCCCTGTGCTGTGGGTTGACAGAAGCATTGTGATCCCCCCTCAGGTGTTGAGGTTATCCCAATAGTGATTGGTGTCTGGGTGGGGGGTGAGGAATGCAACTGCGTCAGCACTTTTGCAACAATTATTGTAGGGCTTTGAGGGGCGGTTGCATCAGGAGAGGGTGTGGAAGCAGTGTGCACCCGGGGCGAGTGGTGCTCTTCAATGGTAATCCCCTCAAGTGAGGAGGATCCCAGCAGTGTGGCTTCCCTTTGAGTGGTTGCATCAGGTTCCTTTTGAGAGGAAACCTGAGCGGCTTCGGTTGGTGGAGTCATAGTCTCTACTGGGGGGTTATTTCCAGTAGAGATAACCTGCTTTGGTGCAGCAGGAGCATCCTCAGGGGACTCAACTCCCTGAGTAGCCTTCTTAGGCTTCTTCTTTGTGGGTTTGGAGGGGACTTTGGATGTGGAAGTGGAGGCTGTGGGTTCCAGCTGCGTGGGTTTGCGCAGCTTGGCAGCCTGTTTAAGAGTTTGGTCAGTGTTGTGTCGGGAGTATACCTCCGGCAATACAGCCAAAGCAGGGACTCCCAGACCAACTAGTCCCTCAGCATAAAGCTGATTCTCTATTATGGCCATTATAAACCGAGGATATAGTATCCAACGGTTAGAAAGTGGTTTTGTGGCCATATCCTTGATTTCAAGAAAAATTATTTCAGAAAAGTTTAGTGGTTCTTGTTCAAGGATAGAGAACAGTACCTGTTGCCATCTGGAAGACAGTTGATCCCAAGAAGAAGTCTTCGAGGCCAGGCAAACATTTACCATATGAAATATCAATCGTTCAGCATCTGGAAAATGTTTCTTCAGGATGGTCGAAGCACTAAGATCGCCTTGATATCCATGTTGTCCAAATGAAAGATCAATTTGGCGCTTAGGATATCCAACAGGGTAGGCAGCATCATCTAATAGTAATATCTGGCGGATGGTAGCAGTAGAGATGACCACCTTATGAGAGTTGATGGACGAATGGATAGATTCTCCATTAACAGTTGCATTCGTCCAAAACTGATGTAGCGAATCGGCATAAATGATTGGATTTAGGAGGAAGGCCGTTTTCAGTGGTGATTGGACCATAAGATCTATAGCATTATCGAATTTGGTCCAGAAGGGCGATTTAGTGAGGTACGCGACACAGTTGTGTCGAGGCTTGAGTTGCATGGTCGCCATTAATGAAGGTGAAAGATTTTCAGAGCTTTTGAAATTTTAGGTCGTGAAAGAATGAAAAACTCTGAAAGAGGGATCAGATATATATAGGGTACGGGTTATGAAACGACTGAAGGTTTTGGTGTTAGTCATCAGTATTTGAAACAACTGATGACGTGGTATTAACTTTCAGAGGTTTGAAACGACTGATGGTATTGGTGTGGTCAGCAGTTATAAAACAACTGAAGACATGGTGTTTACAATCAGACGTTGAAACAACTGAAGTCTCTGATTTAGGCATCAGTAGTTTTAAAAAAAAAAAACTGAAGACAAGTTGGACTTCAGATGTTGAAACAACTGAGGACTTGGTATTAGTCATCAGTAGTTGTGAAACTACTGAAGACCCTGGTTGTGCCATCAGTTGTTGTAAACAACTGAAGACTTGGTGTTAGTCATCAGTAGTTGTGAAACTACTGAAGACATGGTATTGCTTCAGTTGTTTATGAAGAAACAGCAGTTTGTGAACTACTGAAGAGAGAGTACTCATCAGTAGTTGTCGTCAATTCATAGCCTTTCAGCTGTTTCATACTGTCCTCAACACGTACTCATCAGCCTTTTTGCTGTTTTCAGTGTTTCATAGGACATCAGTACTTATCTGTTTCTACTGATTTCAGTAGTTGTAAGTGCATCAGTAGTTGTAACTAATCAGTAGTTTAGAACAGATAAAGTACAGTACTTAAAGCATTTAGCCTTCAGTAGTTATAAAAACTACTGAGGGTAAAATAACTCATCAGTACTTATATGTGACATGGTTACCAATGATCATCAGTAATTACTGAGATCATCAGTAGTTGTCACTTATTCTAGCTGCAGCATACCAAGCCTTAACACCAGGTTGTGGAAAGTTGAACTATCCAAAGGCTTAGTAAAAATGTCTGCAAGCTCATCAGCACTAGGCACAAACATAGGATTAATTAGACCCTTTTCAAAACAATCTCTTATAAAATGATGTCTAATTTCTATATGTTTGGTCCTAGAGTGCTGGACTGGATTTTTGACAATGCAAAGAGCTGAAGCACTATCCATTAATAATGGAGTCTTAGTCTCTGTAATGCCATAATCCAAAAGTTGATTCTGAAGCCAGAGTACTTGGGATGTACAACTTGCAGCAGCAATGTACTCGGCTTCAGCAGTGGATGTAGCAACAGATGTTTGTTTCTTACTCTGCCAAGAAATCAAACAGTTGCCTAGGAATTGACATCCACCAGAAGTTGATTTCCTGGTCAACTTACACCCTGCATAGTCACTATCAGAGAAAGCAACTAATTTGCAAGAATGTCCAGTGGAATACCATGCCTAGAGATTGTGTACCTTGCAGATATCTAAAGATCCTCTTGACTGCAATCAGATGAGACTCCTTAGGTGCAGCCTGAAATCTAGCACAAACACATGTAGCAAACATAATATCTGGTCTAGAAGCTGTTAAATACATCAAGGAACCAATCATACATCTGTAAAGAGTTTCATCAACAGCTTTACCTTTCTGATCAACATCCAATTGTGTGGTGTTGCACATGGGAGTAGAACAGGGTTTACAGTTTTGTAAATCAAACTTATTCAAAAGATCTTTTGTGTATTTAGACTGATGAATGAAAATTCCATCAGCTTTTTGTTTGATTTGCAAACCTAGAAAGAACTGTAATTCCCATTGCACTCATTTCAAACTTCTGTTGCATTAAGTTTTGGAATTCCTCACACAATTGGGGATCAGAGGATGCAAATATAATCATCAACATAAATTTGAACAAGTAGCTTATGCTGATCCACCTTCTTAATAAATAAAGTTTTATCTATGGAGCCTCTAGTGAAATTATTCTGTAGAAGAAAGTTTGATAAGGTCTCATACCAGGCTCTAGGTGCTTGTTTCAACCCATAAAGAGCTTTATCAAGCTTATATACCCATTCTGGGTGCTTATTATCCTCAAAGCCTGGTGGTTGACACACATAAACTTCTTCTTTTATGTTACCATATAGAAAAGCACTTTTGACATCCATTTGAAAAACTTTAAGATTGTGGAGTGCAGCATAGGCTAAAAACAATCTAATTGCCTCCAGTCTGGCTACAGGGGCAAAGGTTTCATCATAATCAATACCTTCTTCTTGTGCAAACCCCTGCACAACCAGTCTGGCCTTGTTCTTAACAATTAGCCCATTTTCATCAGTTTTATTCCTAAACACCCATTTAGTGCCTATTGCACACTTACCTGGGGGTAGAGGAACAAGCTCCCACACTTGCTGTTTTTTGAACTGAAGAAGCTCAAGCTGCATGGCTTCAACCCATCCATTGTCTCTCAAAGCTACATGATAGTTCTTCGGCTCTAGCTGATGATGAAGAGAGCATAGAAGCAGAAATTGGACAACTGGCTTCTGGTTGAAACACCAGCATTGATATCACCAAGGATTTGAGACATTGGGTGATTTTTCAGCTCTTGGTAAACAATCAAATCTGTGCAAGTGTTTGTAGGACCTTCAGCAGCAGCAGATGTTGATGCAGATTCTTGAAACCATGAAGATGGTGGCAACTCAAATGAAGTTGAGGATGCAGAAATCTCATCAGCATTTGTTGTGGATGGTGCTGCTGGAGCTACAGGAGCATCAGGTTTAGAGGACTCAGGCAGTTGGTCACTAAACCTGAAGAGGTGATTACTACTATCATCATCATCTTCAGCAGTAACACCAGGTGGTGAACTGTTGACAGGAGCAACAGCAGGAGATTGATAAGGAACATATTGCAGTATGTCCAAATCAAAGAGCTCCACAGGGCTTTGTGGAATCTTGTCCTTTGGAGATTCATTGAACTTGACATGTAGAGTCTCTTCAACCATCTTTGTTCTGCAGTTGAAGACTCTGTATGCCTTGCAAGTTGATGAATAACCAACAAAGTACCCTGCATCCACCTTAGGATCAAATTTCTGGAGCTGATCCTTGTGTTGAGAATGAAACAGGGACACCCAAAT
This sequence comes from Flaveria trinervia, assembly GCA_025506515.1. Taxonomy (NCBI): domain Eukaryota; kingdom Viridiplantae; phylum Streptophyta; class Magnoliopsida; order Asterales; family Asteraceae; genus Flaveria; species Flaveria trinervia. Next base: position 41,543,603 of record CM046446.1, read on the forward strand.
GCTCTAAAGAATGAAATGAGAGGGGCCAAATGATGTAGAACTTCATATGGAGTCTTCATCAACCTCTGATTTATTAGCACTCTATTCTGCACATAGCATGCTGTGTTGACAGCTTCAGCCCAAAAGGTCAATGGCAGTCCAGAATCAGCCAACATAGACCTTGCAGCTTCAATGAGGGTCCTGTTCTTTCTCTCCACAACTCCATTCTGTTCAGGAGTTCTTGGAATACTAAACTGCCTCTTTATTCCCTTGGAAAGGTAGAACTCATCAAGTGTATTGTTCCTGAATTCTGTTCCATTGTCACTTCTAATACACTTGACTGAGAGGGAATACTGCTTCTCAGCATACAACACAAAGTTTATGATCTTCTGTGCAGCTTCATCCTTTGAATGTAGAAAGAAAGTCCATACAAATCTGGAGTAATCATCCACAATTACCAGACAGTATTTCTTCTTTGCCATGCTCATCACTCTCACAGGACCAAAGAGATCCATGTGAAGAAGTTGTAAGCAGGCAGTGGACTTTGGTTCTTCAATAGGTGGGAATGAAACCTTGTGCTGTTTTCCTTTCAAACAAGCAGTGCAGTTGTTTTCACACTTGAACTCCTTCATAGGCATTCCCCTTACTAAACTATGGTGTATCAGCTGATTCATGTTCTTGAAGTTAACATGTCCCAGCCTTCTATGCCATAGATTAGATTCTTGAGGAGAGGCCTTGGAAAATAGGCAAGGATGGCCTTTGAGATCTATTTTCTTGGAAAGATCTAAGGCATACACTCTTCCTGTCCTGTTGGCCTTCAGGAGAGTGTGAGCATCCAATACCTTGTCAATCAAACTCAGAACTTTGGATGACAGAATCCTGCAGTTCTGGCTTGTGAAAAGGGCAACATGGCCTTTGTCACACAATTGACTGACACTCAAGAGGTTATACTTGAGATTTTCCACATGGTTGACATCATCAAACCTTATTTCCCCATTGGAAACAAAGCCCTTCCCGATGATGTAACCTCTTGCATCATTGCCAAAGGAAACAAAACCTTCCTTCCTGGAGAGTAGTCATTAAGAAGTGAGTTGTTCCCAGTCATATGCATAGATCCCCCACTGTCTACATACCAGATGCTACTTTGGCATGTTGAAGAAACCTGCATTAATAAACAATCAGTTAGTTTTGGAGACCCAAACCTTTTTGGTTTTGGGCCTGGTCTCATCAATAGATGGTAAACTAACAGGTTTATTGGGCACAATAGCTTGAGGTGAAGGAGATGGTGTAGAAGAGGAATCCTTTGGCTTGGATCTCCTTTTCTGGGGTTTCAACACAGGGCCATCAAGTTGGTTAACTCTTCCCAACAGATGTTGAACCATCATTACCAGCTGTGTCTGATTCTGGGAAAGAGCTTTCAGCTCTTCAGACACATTGGTATTGGTGTTTGATGATGAGTTCTTGTGTTGCACCATCTTCTTTTGAGCAACCTCAGCTGTTGCCTGTTGCACTCTTCCCTTTTAGATTTTTTTGGATAGGGAGAGTAACAGTTTGATTGCTGCTGGTACAAACTTGGACTCAAACTCAGTTTTCATTTTAGCCAAGTTTTCTTTAATTTTCTCCTTTTGTTTGAGTTTGGATCCCTTTTTGTACCAACAATCATCTGTGAGATGATTGAATAGACCACATATTTCACATGGTTTCTTCTTCATCTTCTGTTGATCATCAACTGAAGAAGATGAAACTACTGAAGACTTGCTCTTCAGCAGTTTAGAAGCACTTTTTGCCTTCTTGTCAACTCCTTAGTAGGCTTCAAATCCTTCCTACTGACAGTTTTCTTCTCTTTAGTGCTGTCAGTATTGGGATTTGAACTCAGATGTTATCCCCTGCTCTCCAGTACCCTCAGTACTTCTAGGGATAACACTTGGGTTGATCAACTCATTGATCATGTGAGTGTCAGCAGTTGAACCATCAATATCAGCTGATAGGTTCACAGAGGGATTACTACTGACTTCAACTACTGATGGTGCTTTATCAAGTAGTGAATCACATGATGAGGTGGATTGGTCATTACTTTCTCCATCAGATTCTACTCCTGCTCTTGAAGCAAAATCTGTAGGAGGAGCAGTGTGATTATAACCAATTCCAAACTTCACATTGGAAGCTGTTTGCTTACTAAGAAGCATTTCAAAGCCCTTGCAAGATTGTACCCATCGATCACACTCTACTTGGGTGACAGCAAGAGTATCTTTGAGGTCTTTGTACTTCTCTAAGAGTACATCCTCCCTAGCCTTATCATCAGAGATTTGGCATTTTAATTTATAAATCTCATCAGTTTTCTCTTTCAGCACAGACTCAAACTCAGCTTTATTTTGGAAATTATTTGTTCTAGCTCTACATTTTTATTGATTAAAGCCACATTTGCTTCTCTAATAGAGGCAAATGCTGCTATGCAAGTTTCAGAACATAATTTGGCCTTAGCCTCAGAGGATACCTGTGATACCTGTGTTGAAGAGGTACTTGAGGATGATCCATCAGAGGATTCCAAAGTCATGAGAGCTAGATTTCCAAAAGGATGCTCACCACCATGTTGACCAGCACCTGAGAACAGTTGTTCATTACCAGACACATCATCTGGTAAGCTGCTCCAGTCAACAACTCCTGGTGTGAAGAAGCTGTGTTGTTGAAGTTGATTAGGTTGATGAGATTGGGATGGTTGAGGCTCAGGGAGTGCATGTGGTTGCTGAGCAGTGGGTGCTTGAACCTGGCCTGGTTGTGGCATGTAATAGCAGGGGTATGGATATGGCATTGGCCCCTGTGAACAAAATATGCAGGAGATTGTGGTTGATGATGATAACCAGAATTGACAGGTTGTTGCCCTCTGTTTTGTTGACTATTGCCAGGGAAAGTCACAAAAGGTGCAGGAGAGTTAGATCCAGATGATCTACATTCTCTTGCAAAGTGTCCAAGCCTGTGGCATTTATGGCACTTCAACTTACTCTTGTCAAAACCAACTTTGGTTTTGCCAGAGAGTCCTGGGAATTTCCTTCCAGTTCTTTTGTAGAACTTCTGAGATCTGATATTTATCAAGGCCATTTGGCTCAAAATATCCATCTCTTCTAAGTCATCATCAGCAATCCCCTTGAGATCATCCATGATGAAACATAGATTGTCACTATTACTACCAGCAGAATAACTATCAACACTCACAAAGGCAGGCTCAGAAGTGTTTGTAGAGAAATCAATATGCTCATCATACTGGCTTTCAGATGACGCATATTCTGACTCTTGATGTCCAATCAGGGCAGTGTTCCCTTGGACAAAATCCTCAGTAAGCTTGCCAGATGAAGCCAATTTCCTTTTCTGCTCTATCTCTCTCTCGAATGTAAGCAGTTTCCCATGAAGTTGGGTGAGAGATAGGCGATCAACATCAGCATTTGAGCGTAGAACAATGGTATATGTGTTCCATCTCTCAGGCAGTGATCTTAGGAATCTATGGTTCATCTGACTCCTGGTATATTCATGTTTAACCATTTTCAATTCAGAGATTAAACATGAAAAACGCTCAAATTGTTGAGTCAGAGTCTCACCCTTTCTATGAGAGAAAGTCTCATATTGTTGGGCGAGGATTTCCCTGTTGTTTGCTAAAACCTCATCAGTACCACCAAATTGTTCTTTGATGGCTTTCCAGAGGTCATGAGCAGACTCACAATGCAGAAGCCCAGAGTAAATCTCATTAGGAATAGCCATAGCCAAAATTCCATGGGCTTTTGCATCGATTTCAAACAACTTCTTGTCCTCATCGGAGTATTGCTCCTTCTTCTTTGGAACCAACTGTTTGTTTCCGGATCATTCACCATTGGCTTATGTGGTCCATGTACCACAGATGTCCAACAACCTGAGCTATTGACAGACAGGTGATGGAGCAATCTTCTCTGCCAAATGTTATACTCATTCCTCACCAAGATCGGAGGCTTGGTAGAGGATCCAGTATTGAAAGGATCATTCGAAGAAGTAGTCATTGTGGAAAATCAGACAGATTCAAGTAAAATCACAATAAATTTAGCTCAGAACCACACAGAACCTCAAATAAAACGGCCAGAAGCGATACACTCTCAATCTCTATAACAGATCCTTGCGAATTTGCTAATTCGATCAAACTTAGAGCGATTGAACAGTTTCAATGATCAATTGTTAGATCGATCAATGATTAACCTGCTCTGATACCATTTGTTAGGATCTCAGCCTCTGGTTTAATCGATTGAACAGATATAGCAGCGGAATAGCTCAGAATTAGACAAATTCAAGCAAGAACATTCGATATAAAGCGATAAAAGAATTTTGTTATAGAGAGAGAAATATCTGACAAAAGGAATATTGCATTAAGATTGTCGGCCTCAATGGCACGATTATAGGTGAGTCATCCTTCCTTATAAAGGAAAGAATGACGTAGGCTGATGTCACTTGAAAGTGACATGTAAACGTTTTATAACTACTGATGTTTAACAACTACTGAAGATGTCAACAACTGACATCTTCTTACAAATGTTCCTAAGTGTTAAACCTCTTATTTACAACTACTGAAAAACATAAAACTACTGATACTACAACAACTGAAGAACAACCTCTTCAGTTGTTTACAAGTACTGAAAAGGAAACAAAACTACAGAAAAGTAAACAACTATTGAAAGGAAAAGAAAACTACTGATGAAGAAAAACCATCACAACAACTGAAGAAGCCCTCTTCAGCTGTTGTCATCAGCTGTTAGCATCAGCTGATGTCTTCAGTACTTGAACATCAGACTTTGTCTTTCAGCTGTTGATCTTCAGTCTTTGTCTTCAGTACTTGTTGAAGTCTTCAGACTTTAGATCTTCAGCTGTTGTCTCAGTCTTGTCTTCAGTACTTCAGAAATACTTCAGCAGTTGTATTCTTCAGACTTTGTAGAACAGCTGATCAGGTCTTCTTCAGCTGTTGTGATGTCCTGTGGGACTTAGAGGTTTCTCTGATCAGGCTCATTGGTTCTTTTGTCCAACAAACTCCCCCTGAACCAATGCAGCCAAAACCTCTAAGTTATTGACGAGTCCCACTTATTTTGGCAGATAGATTGGTCTTTTTATCCTCTTGATCAGATGAGAAGTGACCCTTTTTCAGCACCGGCCTGGGAAGAAGTCTCTGATGATCTGTTTTGCATGATATGGTTGGGAGCTCTGTATTGGGGACTTGGACACTGAGCTGTTACCCCAACCATGAGATCTACTTCCCGTGTATCAGCCTATAGGATTCCCTGGTGTAAGCCCTTAGAAACATGATTGCTCATCCATTGTCAGCACCTCGGGCACACCATCAAACAATCCTTCTCGGCCATACACTTCAGAGATGTACTTGGCCTGTTTTCCATTCTTGAGCTCAACCGTGGTTATTTGTCTGTAAGCAAACTCATCTGGATGAGTCCCTTCTAAGAGCAGGTTGAGCTCATCTTGTTTGAAGTTTTCAAGTCTTTTGTAAACCAATCCCTTCTTTATGATTTTATTCTCCAACATCTTTTGGGTGGTTGTTTGGCTTCATAGCTTTCTTGAACTCTTCTACAATTTTCCAGGGGGACACTACAAGAACCACAGTGATGTCTTCGTCGACAACCCTCTTCACTTGGCCCTTGTATTTTGAAGGAATTTCTTTCTTGACAATCCTGTGTGCCACCCTAGGATCAGGCCATATCCTTACTTTTTCCCTTTGGTATTGAAAGGTATTAGCAAGGGTGTACAATCTTAAGACTTCTTTCTTCATGCTAATCATTGAAGAGGATGTGGCATATGCTTTGTCAATGCTTTTCAGCATTTCCTCATCATGTCTTTGCATCTGTTCCTCTTCAATCTTTATCATCACATCATGCATTTGAGAAGCAGGAGTGATGGACATTGGATTAGCCTTAGGCAAAGTGATAACTGCAGAGAGTGGCAGTCTGTCTTCATCCTCCTCTTCTTCTTCATCAGCCAGTACCTTTCTTTTCTTTTGTCTAGGTACATCACTGGCAGTGGGTTTTGGGGGTAAAGGATTTGGTTTTGTGGGTTGGATGGTTGGTTTAGAGGGTAAAGGGGTGTTTTAGTGGGTTGTGGAGGTAGTGATTTTGAGGATAGAGGCTTTTCAGACTGTTTTAGCATTTTGGCTGTAAGGGAGGCTTTAGTAAATTTTGTCAGTTCTTTTCGGTTCCCAACCCCAGCTTCATTTAATGCCTCAATCACTAAACCCTTGGAGTATGCTTCAGACGAACAAATCTTGGTGGTTATTGCCAAGATGTTGTCCCTGGTCCAGGCCCTTATTTCTATCAGAGATCTTCCCAAGTATTTGGCTACAAATCTATCATTATCTCCAGCCTTTCTCTTTCTAAGGCATCATAACTAGCCCATCTTGAGTTGATCTCCTCTGTCTCCAACCTTCTGATCTCGGAGTCTAGTTGTTGGATGTCAAAACCCTGCCTATATAACTGATCAATGATTTTATCCATTGAACGGTTATGGTTGGCATCAGCTTCTTTCACCATATCATTCAGCTCCTTCTCCTTCTCAGACTCTCCTCTTTCCTCTTTTGATATGTGACATGAAAGTCTTTTTGACTTTCATTCACTTCAGCTCTCTTCTCACTCTCCTTCTCCTTTCATGATCAAACTCAGTCTCCTCCACATTATAACAGCCAACTCCTTCTCATTTACCTTCTCTGATTCTTTCTCCTTCTCCCCATCTGTCCTCTTCCTTTTTCCTTTAACTGACTGACTCTCCCCCTTTTTGGTTGCATTGGGTGCAAGGGTTTGAGCAGTAGAAAGTGATTTGGTCACCAACTCCTCCACCAGGGGTTGTATTATTGTAGGAAGCCTCTCATCAATGGCTTTGATCACTATATCTGTGATCATGGGAGTGATGAGAGGTAGGGATTTTTGAAGGTTAGCAACTGATTGATCAGGATGGTTCTGTTCCTGAGAATCAGTGCCAAAAGCAGAGGCTGGTGGCTTGGAAGTATGTATTGGCTCAGTGTTTAGGGGACCTTCAGAAGAAGGTGCCATCTGTGGGTGTATTGTGGTGGCAGATGGACTTCATCCTGAGACATCTTGGCCAGCAGCTCTTTGAGTCTGCTAACCTCATCCTCTAGGATGGTGTTTTGAGCAACTACATCATAGAAGAAGCTCAGGTCATCATCAGTTGATACTGAATCACCTGACCTCCTGACAGAGTCAGGATAACATGCCTTGAGTGTAGATCAATTATAGCATGTGCCCCTTGTTCTGGTTCTGGGGACTTCCAGCCTCAGGACTATGTCCTTCATCAGCTGTTGCCGCTGGTGAGGTCTTAGAGATGTTACCAACTGCATCCTGGTCATTTGCTGAGTCAGAGGCAGTGGCAGCCTCACCAGAAGTTCGCACCTCCTTGTCTACACTAGGAGATGGAACATGATAACCCCTGTGCTGTGGGTTGACAGAAGCATTGTGATCCTCCCCCTCAGGTGTTGAGGTATCCCAGTAGTGATTGGTGTCTGGGTGGGGGGTGAGGAATGCAACTGCGTCAGCACTTTTGCAACAATTATTGTAGGGCTTTGAGGGGCGGTTGCATCAGGAGAGGGTGTGGAAGCAGTGTGCACCCGGGGCGAGTGGTGCTCTTCAATGGTAATCCCCTCAAGTGAGGAGGATCCCAGCAGTGTGGCTTCCTTTGAGTGGTTGCATCAGGTTCCTTTTGAGAGGAAACCTGAGCGGCTTCGGTTGGTGGAGTCATAGTCTCTACTGGGGGTTTTTCCAGTAGAGATAACCTGCTTTGGTGCAGCAGGAGCATCCTCAGGGGACTCAACTCCCTGAGTAGCTTCTTAGGCTTCTTCTTTGTGGGTTTGGAGGGGACTTTGGATGTGGAAGTGGAGGCTGTGGGTTCCAGCTGCGTGGGTTTGCGCAGCTTGGCAGCCTGTTTAAGAGTTTGGTCAGTGTTGTGTCGGGAGTATACCTCCGGCAATACAGCCAAAGCAGGGACTCCCAGACCAACTAGTCCCTCAGCAGAAAGCTGATTCTCTATTATGGCCATTATAAACCGAGGATATAGTATCCAACGGTTAGAAAGTGGTTTTGTGGCCATATCCTTGATTTCAAGAAAAATTATTTCAGAAAAGTTTAGTGGTTCTTGTTCAAGGATAGAGAACAGTACCTGTTGCCATCTGGAAGACAGTTGATCCCAAGAAGAAGTCTTCGAGGCCAGGCAAACATTTACCATATGAAATATCAATCGTTCAGCATCTGGAAAATGTTTCTTCAGGATGGTCGAAGCACTAAGATCGCCTTGATATCCATGTTGTCCAAATGAAAGATCAAGTTGGCGCTTAGGATATCCAACAGGGTAGGCAGCATCATCTAATAGTAATATCTGGCGGATGGTAGCAGTAGAGATGACCACCTTATGAGAGTTGATGGACGAATGGATAGATTCTCCATTAACAGTTGCATTCGTCCAAAACTGATGTAGCGAATCGGCATAAATGATTGGATTTAGGAGGAAAGCCGTTTTCAGTGGTGATTGGACCATAAGATCTATAGCATTATCGAATTTGGTCCAGAAGGGCGATTTAGTGAGGTACGCGACACAGTTGTGTCGAGGCTTGAGTTGCATGGTCGCCATTAATGAAGGTGAAAGTTTTCAGAGCTTTTGAAATTTTAGGTCGTGAAAGAATGAAAAACTCTGAAAGAGGGATCAGATATATATAGGGTACGGGTTATGAAACGACTGAAGGTTTTGGTGTTAGTCATCAGTATTTGAAACAACTGATGACGTGGTATTAACTTTCAGAGGTTTGAAACGACTGATGGTATTGGTGTGGTCAGCAGTTATAAAACAACTGAAGACATGGTGTTTACAATCAGACGTTGAAACAACTGAAGTCTCTGATTTAGGCATCAGTAGTTTTAAAAAACTACTGAAGACAAGTTGGACTTCAGATGTTGAAACAACTGAGGACTTGGTATTAGTCATCAGTAGTTGTGAAACTACTGAAGACCTGGTTTGCCATCAGTTGTTGTAAACAACTGAAGACTTGGTGTTAGTCATCAGTAGTTGTGAAACTACTGAAGACATGGTATTGCTTCAGTTGTTTATGAAGAAACAGCAGTTTGTGAACTACTGAAGAGAGAGTACTCATCAGTAGTTGTCGTCAATTCATAGCCTTTCAGCTGTTTCATACTGTCCTCAACACTTACTCATCAGCCTTTTTGCTGTTTTCAGTTGTTTCATAGGACATCAGTACTTATCTGTTTCTACTGATTTCAGTAGTTGTAAGTATCAGTAGTTGTAACTACATCAGTAGTTTAGAACAGATAAAGTACAGTACTTAAAGCATTTAGCCTTCAGTAGTTATAAAAACTACTGAGGGTAAAATAACTCATCAGTACTTATATGTGACATGGTTACCAATGATCATCAGTAATTACTGAGATCATCAGTAGTTGTCACTTATTCTAGCTGCAGCATACCAAGCCTTAACACCAGGTTGTGGAAAGTTGAACTATCCAAAGGCTTAGTAAAAATGTCTGCAAGCTCATCAGCACTAGGCACAAACATAGGATTAATTAGACCCTTTTCAAAACAATCTCTTATAAAATGATGTCTAATTTCTATATGTTTGGTCCTAGAGTGCTGGACTGGATTTTTGACAATGCAAAGAGCTGAAGCACTATCCATTAATAATGGAGTCTTAGTCTCTGTAATGCCATAATCCAAAAGTTGATTCTGAAGCCAGAGTACTTGGGATGTACAACTTGCAGCAGCAATGTACTCGGCTTCAGCAGTGGATGTAGCAACAGATGTTTGTTTCTTACTCTGCCAAGAAATCAAACAGTTGCCTAGGAATTGACATCCACCAGAAGTTGATTTCCTGGTCAACTTACACCCTGCATAGTCACTATCAGAGAAAGCAACTAATTTGCAAGAATGTCCAGTGGAATACCATAAGCCTAGAGATTGTGTACCTTGCAGATATCTAAAGATCCTCTTGACTGCAATCAGATGAGACTCCTTAGGTGCAGCCTGAAATCTAGCACAAACACATGTAGCAAACATAATATCTGGTCTAGAAGCTGTTAAATACATCAAGGAACCAATCATACATCTGTAAAGAGTTTCATCAACACCTTTACCTTTCTGATCAACATCCAATTGTGTGGTGTTGCACATGGGAGTAGAACAGGGTTTACAGTTTTGTAAATCAAACTTATTCAAAAGATCTTTTGTGTATTTAGACTGATGAATGAAAATTCCATCAGCTTTTTGTTTGATTTGCAAACCTAGAAAGAACTGTAATTCTCCCATTGCACTCATTTCAACTTCTGTTGCATTAAGTTTTGGAATTCCTCACACAATTGGGGATCAGAGGATGCAAATATAATATCATCAACATAAATTTGAACAAGTAGCTTATGCTGATCCACCTTCTTAATAAATAAAGTTTTATCTATGGAGCCTCTAGTGAAATTATTCTGTAGAAGAAAGTTTGATAAGGTCTCATACCAGGCTCTAGGTGCTTGTTTCAACCCATAAAGAGCTTTATCAAGCTTATATACCCATTCTGGGTGCTTATTATCCTCAAAGCCTGGTGGTTGACACACATAAACTTCTTCTTTTATGTTACCATATAGAAAAGCACTTTTGACATCCATTTGAAAAACTTTAAGATTGTGGAGTGCAGCATAGGCTAAAAACAATCTAATTGCCTCCAGTCTGGCTACAGGGGCAAAGGTTTCATCATAATCAATACCTTCTTCTTGTGCAAACCCCTGCACAACCAGTCTGGCCTTGTTCTTAACAATTAGCCCATTTTCATCAGTTTTATTCCTAAACACCCATTTAGTGCCTATTGCACACTTACCTGGGGGTAGAGGAACAAGCTCCCACACTGCTGTTTTTTGAACTGAAGAAGCTCAAGCTGCATGGCTTCAACCCATCCATTGTCTCTCAAAGCTACATGATAGTTCTTGGCTCTAGCTGACTGATGAAGAGAGCATAGAAGCAGAAATTGGACAACTGGCTTCTGGTTGAAACACCAGCATTGATATCACCAAGGATTTGAGACATTGGGTGATTTTTCAGCTCTTGGTAAACAATCAAATCTGTGCAAGTGTTTGTAGGACTTCAGCAGCAGCAGATGTTGATGCAGATTCTTGAAACCATGAAGATGGTGGCAACTCAAATGAAGTTGAGGATGCAGAAATCTCATCAGCATTTGTTGTGGATGGTGCTGCTGGAGCTACAGGAGCATCAGGTTTAGAGGACTCAGGCAGTTGTCACTAAACCTGAAGAGGTGATTACTACTATCATCATCATCTTCAGCAGTAACACCAGGTGGTGAACTGTTGACAGGAGCAACAGCAGGAGATTGATAAGGAACATATTGCAGTATGTCCAAATCAAAGAGCTCCACAGGGCTTTGTGGAATCTTGTCCTTTGGAGATTCATTGAACTTGACATGTAGAGTCTCTTCAACCATCTTTGTTCTGCAGTTGAAGACTCTGTATGCCTTGCAAGTTGATGAATAACCAACAAAGTACCCTGCATCCACCTTAGGATCAAATTTCTGGAGCTGATCCTTTGTGTTGAGAATGAAACAGGGACACCCAAATGCTCTAAAGAATGAAATGAGAGGGGCCAAATGATGTAGAACTTCATATGGAGTCTTCATCAACCTCTGATTTATTAGCACTCTATTCTGCACATAGCATGCTGTGTTGACAGCTTCAGCCCAAAAGGTCAATGGCAGTCCAGAATCAGCCAACATAGACCTTGCAGCTTCAATGAGGGTCCTGTTCTTTCTCTCCACAACTCCATTCTGTTCAGGAGTTCTTGGAATACTAAACTGCCTCTTTATTCCCTTGGAAAGGTAGAACTCATCAAGTGTATTGTTCCTGAATTCTGTTCCATTGTCACTTCTAATACACTTGACTGAGAGGGAATACTGCTTCTCAGCATACAACACAAAGTTTATGATCTTCTGTGCAGCTTCATCCTTTGAATGTAGAAAGAAAGTCCATACAAATCTGGAGTAATCATCCACAATTACCAGACAGTATTTCTTCTTTGCCATGCTCATCACTCTCACAGGACCAAAGAGATCCATGTGAAGAAGTTGTAAGCAGGCAGTGGACTTTGGTTCTTCAATAGGTGGGAATGAAACTTGTGCTTTTCCTTTCAAACAAGCAGTGCAGTTGTTTTCACACTTGAACTCCTTCATAGGCATTCCCCTTACTAAACTATGGTGTATCAGCTGATTCATGTTCTTGAAGTTAACATGTCCCAGCCTTCTATGCCATAGATTAGATTCTTGAGGAGAGGCCTTGGAAAATAGGCAAGGATGGCCTTTGAGATCTATTTTCTTGGAAAGATCTAAGGCATACACTCTTCCTGTCCTGTTGGCCTTCAGGAGAGTGTGAGCATCCAATACCTTGTCAATCAAACTCAGAACTTTGGATGACAGAATCCTGCAGTTCTGGCTTGTGAAAAGGGCAACATGGCCTTTGTCACACAATTGACTGACACTCAAGAGGTTATACTTGAGATTTTCCACATGGTTGACATCATCAAACCTTATTTCCCCATTGGAAACAAAGCCCTTCCCGATGATGTAACCTCTTGCATCATTGCCAAAGGAAACAAAACCTTCCTTCCTGGAGAGTAGTCATTAAGAAGTGAGTTGTTCCCAGTCATATGCATAGATCCCCCACTGTCTACATACCAGATGCTACTTTGGCATGTTGAAGAAACCTGCATTAATAAACAATCAGTTAGTTTTGGAGACCCAAACCTTTTTGGTTTTGGGCCTGGTCTCATCAATAGATGGTAAACTAACAGGTTTATTGGGCACAATAGCTTGAGGTGAAGGAGATGGTGTAGAAGAGGAATCCTTGGCTTGGATCTCCTTTTCTGGGGTTTCAACACAGGGCCATCAAGTTGGTTAACTCTTCCCAACAGATGTTGAACCATCATTACCAGCTGTGTCTGATTCTGGGAAAGAGCTTTCAGCTCTTCAGACACATTGGTATTGGTGTTTGATGATGAGTTCTTGTGTTGCACCATCTTCTTTTGAGCAACCTCAGCTGTTGCCTGTTGCACTCCTTCCCTTTTAGATTTTTTTGGACATAGGAGTAACAGGATTTGATGCTGCTGGTACAAACTTGGACTCAAACTCAGTTTTCATTTTAGCCAAGTTTTCTTTAATTTTCTCCTTTTGTTTGAGTTTGGATCCCTTTTTGTACCAACAATCATCTGTGAGATGATTGAATAGACCACATATTTCACATGGTTTCTTCTTCATCTTCTGTTGATCATCAACTGAAGAAGATGAAACTACTGAAGACTTGCTCTTCAGCAGTTTAGAAGCACTTTTTGCCTTCTTGTCAACTCCCTTAGTAGGCTTCAAATCCTTCCTACTGACAGTTTTCTTCTCTTTAGTGCTGTCAGTTTTGGGATTTGAACTCCAGATGTTATCCCCTGCTCTCCAGTACCCTCAGTACTTCTAGGGATAACACTTGGGTTGATCAACTCATTGATCATGTGAGTGTCAGCAGTTGAACCATCAATATCAGCTGATAGGTTCACAGAGGGATTACTACTGACTTCAACTACTGATGGTGCTTTATCAAGTAGTGAATCACATGATGAGGTGGATTGGTCATTACTTTCTCCATCAGATTCTACTCCTGCTCTTGAAGAAAAATCTGTAGGAGGAGCAGTGTGATTATAACCAATTCCAAACTTCACATTGGAAGCTGTTTGCTTACTAAGAAGCATTTCAAAGCCCTTGCAAGATTGTACCCATCGATCACACTCTACTTGGGTGACAGCAAGAGTATCTTTGAGGTCTTTGTACTTCTCTAAGAGTACATCCTCCCTAGCCTTATCATCAGAGATTTGGCATTTTAATTTATAAATCTCATCAGTTTTCTCTTTCAGCACAGACTCAAACTCAGCTTTATTTTGGAAATTATTTGTTCTAGCTCTACATTTTTATTGATTAAAGCCACATTTGCTTCTCTAATAGAGGCAAATGCTGCTATGCAAGTTTCAGAACATAATTTGGCCTTAGCCTCAGAGGATACCTGTGATACCTGTGTTGAAGAGGTACTTGAGGATGATCCATCAGAGGATTCCAAAGTCATGAGAGCTAGATTTCCAAAAGGATGCTCACCACCATGTTGACCAGCACCTGAGAACAGTTGTTCATTACCAGACACATCATCTGGTAGTAAGCTGCTCCAGTCAACAACTCCTGGTGTGAAGAAGCTGTGTTGTTGAAGTTGATTAGGTTGATGAGATTGGGATGGTTGAGGCTCAGGGAGTGCATGTGGTTGCTGAGCAGTGGGTGCTTGAACCTGGCCTGGTTGTGGCATGTAATAGCAGGGGTATGGATATGGCATTGGCCCCTGTGGAACAAAATATGCAGGAGATTGTGGTTGATGATGATAACCAGAATTGACAGGTTGTTGCCCTCTGTTTTGTTGACTATTGCCAGGGAAAGTCACAAAAGGTGCAGGAGAGTTAGATCCAGATGATCTACATTCTCTTGCAAAGTGTCCAAGCCTGTGGCATTTATGGCACTTCAACTTACTCTTGTCAAAACCAACTTTGGTTTTGCCAGAGAGTCCTGGGAATTTCCTTCCAGTTCTTTTGTAGAACTTCTGAGATCTGATATTTATCAAGGCCATTGGCTCAAAAAATATCTCTTCTAAGTCATCATCAGCAATCCCCTTGAGATCATCCATGATGAAACATAGATTGTCACTATTACTACCAGCAGAATAACTATCAACACTCACAAAGGCAGGCTCAGAAGTGTTTGTAGAGAAATCAATATGCTCATCATACTGGCTTTCAGATGACGCATATTCTGACTCTTGATGTCCAATCAGGGCAGTGTTCCCTTGGACAAAATCCTCAGTAAGCTTGCCAGATGAAACCAATTTCTTTTCTGCTCTATCTCTCTCTCGAATGTAAGCAGTTTCCCATGAAGTTGGGTGAGAGATAGGCGATCAACATCAGCATTTGAGCGTAGAACAATGGTATATGTGTTCCATCTCTCAGGCAGTGATCTTAGGAATCTATGGTTCATCTGACTCCTGGTATATTCATGTTTAACCATTTTCAATTCAGAGATTAAACATGAAAACCGCTCAAATTGTTGAGTCAGAGTCTCACCCTTTCTATGAGAGAAAGTCTCATATTGTTGGGCGAGGATTTCCCTGTTGTTTGCTAAAACCTCATCAGTACCACCAAATTGTTCTTTGATGGCTTTCAGAGGTCATGAGCAGACTCACAATGCAGAAGCCCAGAGTAAATCTCATTAGGAATAGCCATAGCCAAAATTCCATGGGCTTTTGCATCGATTTCAAACAACTTCTTGTCCTCATCGGAGTATTGCTCCTTCTTCTTTGGAACCAACTGGTTGTTTCCGGATCATTCACCATTGGCTTATGTGGTCCATGTACCACAGATGTCCAACAACCTGAGCTATTGACAGACAGGTGATGGAGCAATCTTCTCTGCCAAATGTTATACTCATTCCTCACCAAGATCGGAGGCTTGGTAGAGGATCCAGTATTGAAAGGATCATTCGAAGAAGTAGTCATTGTGGAAAATCAGACAGATTCAAGTAAAATCACAATAAATTTAGCTCAGAACCACACAGAACCTCAAATAAAACGGCCAGAAGCGATACACTCTCAATCTCTATAACAGATCCTTGCGAATTTGCTAATTCGATCAAACTTAGAGCGATTGAACAGTTTCAATGATCAATTGTTAGATCGATCAATGATTAACCTGCTCTGATACCATTTGTTAGGATCTCAGCCTCTGGTTTAATCGATTGAACAGATATAGCAGCGGAATAGCTCAGAATTAGACAAATTCAAGCAAGAACATTCGATATAAAGCGATAAAAGAATTTTGTTATAGAGAGAGAAATATCCGACAAAAGGAATATTGCATTAAGATTGTCGGCCTCAATGGCACGATTACAGGTGAGTCATCCTTCCTTATAAAGGAAAGAATGACGTAGGCTGATGTCACTTGAAAGTGACATGTAACCGTTTTATAACTACTGATGTTAACAACTACTGAAGATGTCAACAACTGACATCTTCTTACAAATGTTCCTAAGTGTTAAACATCTTATTTACAACTACTGAAAAACATAAAACTACTGATACTACAACAACTGAAGAACAACCTCTTCAGTTGTTTACAAGTACTGAAAAGAAACAAACTACAGAAAAGTAAACAAACTACTGAAAGGAAAAGAAAACTACTGATGAAGAAAAACCATCACAACAACTGAAGAAGCCCTCTTCAGCTGTTGTCATCAGCTGTTAACATCAGCTGATGTCTTCAGTACTTGAACATCAGACTTTGTCTTTCAGCTGTTGATCTTCAGTCTTTGTCTTCAGTACTTGTTGAAGTCTTCAGACTTTAGATCTTCAGCTGTTGTCTCAGTCTTGTCTTCAGTACTTCAGAAATACTTCAGCAGTTGTATTCTTCAGACTTTGTAGAACAGCTGATCAGGTCTTCTTCAGCTGTTGTGATGTCCTGTGGGACTTAGAGGTTTCTCTGATCAGGCTCATTGGTTCTTTTGGTCCAACAAAGAGTTTCATAAAGTATCATTACCTGGTGGGTTTAGGTTGCTACACACATACACTTAGATAAGCCAATACATACCTATACTTTGAGATGAGTGTTTTACATTGAATAAGAAGATTTTAATCATCATGTAGGTATCTTCTCTTCCAAGTGAGCCAACCAACATATATTGGTAAGTCATGACAGTCTTCCAAAATTTGAAATTAAGCACAGTGAATGATATCACAAGTGTAATTAATCATTTCCCTTTTTATTCTTTTTCATCAAATAGATTTCTTTTTGTGATTTTATGATGTTTTTAAATTGTTTTTGATGTTTTTGATTTGTTTTATTCAAGGTTAATCATGCCAATTGATTGAACTAGGAATTCAAACCTACTAGGTTTAAATGCCTTAGTAAATAAATCAGCCAATTAATTTTCAGGGGTACTTGAATCAATTTGATTAACCCCTTTCTAGAACAGTCTCTCAAAAAATGATATCTAATTTTAATGTGTTTTGTTTTTGAGTGCTGAACTAGATTATTTGTAATGAAAATAGCGCTGTGTTATCAATGTGAATTGGAGTGTGCAAGAAGTTAAAACCGTAATCAAGCATCTATTTGAATCCTGAGGACTTGAGAGCAACAAGCTGACTCAGCTTCTGCTGTTGAGACAGATACGTTTGTATGCTTCTTGCACTGCCAAGAGACCAATCTAGGACAAGAAATTGACAAGTGCAGAAGTGGATTTCTATTGAAGTTGCATCCTCCATAATCACTACTAGTGAGGCATAGAGATTGAAGTCTCCTTCCTTTGGATACCACACCCAAGAGCCGGTTTGCCCTTAAGATATTGAATATCCTCTTGACAACATTTACATGAGATTCCTTATGATCAGCTTGATATCTGGCACACACACACAAACACCAAAACATAATATCAGGCCTACTGGCTGTTAGATACATAAGTGAACTGATCATAGATCAATAATGAGTCTGATCCACTGATTTGCCTTCTAGATCAGGTCCAATCTTCACTTTAGTATCCATAGGAGTTCTGATAGACTGACACTCAACAAAGTGGAATTTCTTCAACATTGTTTACACATATTTTGATTGATTGATAAAGACTCCATCTACTGTTTGTTGGACTTGCACCCCTAGAAAGAAAGTGAGTTCCCCTATTGCACTCATTTGAAATTTTGAATGCATAAGGTCTTCAAAGTCTTTACACAGTTGCTTGTTTGTCGAGCCAAATATAATATCATCCACATAAATTTGGACAAATAACATGTCTTTTCCTCTTCTCTTTCTGAAGAGTGTCAGATCAATCTTTCCTCTTTCATATCTATTTTCAAGAAGAAAAGATGATAGAGTCTCATACCATTTTCTCGGAGCTTGATGAAGACCATATAAGGCTTTGTCAAGCTTGTACACCCTGTGAGGGAAATATAGATTTAAAGCCAAGTGGTTGACTCACATAGGCTTCTTCAGCAATCTTTCCATATAAGAATGCACACTTCACATCCATTTGATAAACATTACACTTCATGGATGCAGAATATGCTAGAAAGATTCTTATTACTTCTAATCTGGCAACAGGTGCAAACACTTCATCATAATCAATTCCTTCTTCTTGAGTGTAACCCTGCCCCACCAGCCTTGCTTTAAAACTGATGACGATCCCTCTATCATCATTTTGTTTCTGTATAGTCATCCGGTGCCGATAGGGTATTGTCCTTTAGGAAGGTCTACCAGTTGCCATACTTCTTGCTTCTTGAATTGTAGCAATTCTTCTTGCATTGCTTCAATCCAGCTATTGCCTTGAAGAGCCTCGTTGATGTTCTTGGGAACTGTTTGACAAGAAAGCATGAGAACAAACAGATTTTTGCAATACTTGACTTGCTTGTTGTCACCCTTTTATTATGTTCACCAATAATTCTTTCCACTGGATGATTCTTGTGTATTCTAATCGTTATGAGTCACCAGTAATGGTTACATCAAGATTGGAGTCCTTCAGATCATCATGGTGAGAGGCACATTCATCTTGTACTATTTGGGAATTATGAAGATAATCAGACTCCGTTTCATTGGCTGCTTCAGCATTAGTAGCACTTTGATTGCTTTCATCATTTGATGTTCTTTCTGTTTCAGCTAGAGGAGTAGCTTGTTTTTGATTTTTGATCTCTGTTGACAGATCTTCTGAAGGTGATCGTAACAAGCTTGGACCAACTTCAATTGAAACACTTTGATTTTGTGATGGTTGTCTAACAGGATCAGCTTGGAGAGGAACATCTTCATTTATGTGCTTAGTAGCTGTAGGAGTAATCAATGGAAAGTCATCTCTTCTTTCTACAGCTGAAGAAGTTTCAGTTGAATGTAGATTTCCTACATTAGACAAGTGGAATTAACCAAATGATTTTCTAAATGAGTCAATATCAAACAACCACTCGCGACCATTTGTGGATTTGGGAAACGAGTGTTCATTGAATTAAACATTTGTTGATTCATCAATAATGTTTAATCTAGGATTAAACACTCTATAAGCCAATGAAAACTTTCCCAAATAGTCCTGGGTGTTTAATATTGAGACAGGACTACTGAATGACTTAAAAATCCGATAAATGGTTTTCTGTGAAGCAACAGTTCATATGGAATCATATTACTTTCTTTTACAATCAGAGTTCAATTTTGCACAAAGCATGATGTGTTAACTGCCTCTGCCCAAAAGGTAATAGACAGTTTAGCATCGGCTTCAATTAGTGTTCTCTTTCTCCTTTCAGCTACCCCATTTTGTCGAGGAGTTCTAGCTATACTGAATTGATGAGCAATGCCTTTGGTTGCACAAAATGAACTCGTGTCTTCATTTTTAAACTCATTTCCATTATCACTTCTTATTGTTTTGATCTTATGATCAAGTTGGTTTTCTATTTTTGTGATAAAGTCTTTTATTATTTGGGATGCCTCATTTTTATAAAGTAAGAAGAAAACCCATGTAAATCTTGAAAAGTCATCAATGATCACCATATGAAGTAGCTTCAATTGAGTATTGTTTGTGTTCACTAGCTTGGATTTGTAAGAAGATTTATGTTGTTTTCCTTTGAGGCATGCTGAACAATGATCAACAAAATGAAATTCTTTTTGAGGAAGACCAATGACATGGTTTCCTTTGACCAATCTATTCATGTTTTTAAAGTTTGTGTGCCCCAAACATCTATGCCAAAGCTGGGACTCATCATATGATGCTTTTGACAAAAGACATGTTTCTTCTATTGGTGTTGCAGAATTTAGGTTTAAGACATAGGTGTTATTCTTCTTTGGAGTCTTTACGAAAACCCATTCTTCAGAGATATGAAATCCTGGTTTCAGAATGTAGCAATGAGTGTCAGTAAAGTGAGTTGAATATTTCTTGTCGCAGATCTAATACACGCTTAGAAGATTGAAGTTTAGTTGTTCACAGTAGTTCACTCTATCAAAGCTCAGCATCTCATTAGTCACAGATCCTTCACCAGTAATTCTTCCACCTTGTGAATCTCCTCCAAATGCCACAGTAGTTCCTTGTATTTGATTGAAGCCATGAAGGAGGGAACGATCTCCAGTCATGTGTCGGGAACATCCCCTGTCCACGTACCATAGGCTATCAGACCTATATGGATGACCCTGCAAGCACAAAAGAACTAATTAGAATATGGAACCCAAGCCATGATGGTCTTGGGTTTCTCGTTCCTATCCATGATGGTGACCTCTTGATACATTTCTCTAAATTTTGATCTATTTAGATGTGATCTTGGAGATTGCTAGTGATATTTTGATGGGGTCATCTCACCAACATCAACTGAAGCGTCAGAGGAGTAATGAAACCTTTGGTCTCTATTCTTTTGAAGAAATTTAAACCATTTCTGATTATCAAAAATCATTTTAGGTTTGGGAAGGTCAAACTTTTTCTTAATGATATGATGGTTGTTTCTTTGACTCTTCCATATTTCTTTTGTGTTACTACTATCATTGTTTGATCTAGATGTCCTAGATTGATTAGTGGGCAAATGACTCCTGACATGGGGTTCGGCAGATGATGTTGTTGAGAGGGGTTTGTTTTTAGCAATTCTCACTCCCTTCTGACTGAAGTAACAATCAGATATATTATGGTTGTTCATATCACAAACTGAATAGTATTTGTAAAAATAGCAATTTTTAGTGGAGTGGTTGTTCATGTCATAGATAGAGCAATATTGATTATAGAAGCACTCTTTTGTTTTGTGATTAAACATATCACATATGTCACAATACATATGTTTGTTTCTTGAATCTGAGTTTGATTTGGGAGACTCAGCTAATTTTTCCATTTTTCAGCTGAGTCACTTTGTTTTGCTTAGGGGAGGAATCAGAATCAGCCCTTTTTGTAACTTGCTTCACAACACTACTTTTGTTAAATTTTCTGTGATGTTTTTGTTTCTTCAACCCTTTCTTTACCTTTTTCTCAAACTGATCAATGTGCTCTTTGTTGCATATGTCAAAACTGACTCCCTGTCTTAATTTTAAAGATTGAGGGTCTGACTAAATTTTAACTATTGAAATCAGTGAGCTCTTTTGTTTCTTTTGTAGTGAAACCTTGTCTGATTTGCTTGAATTATTTGGAGATATGTCTCATTATCTGAACTGCTTTCAGCAGAGGGTTTCACTAACTGCACAAATTTCTTTTTACGTTTTGAAAAAGAAGGTATGAATTTCACAAAAGTATCAATTGCCTCGATTGGGCTTAAGGGTTTGACGACACTCATTGCCTTGTCTGAACACTCTTTGATTTTAATTGGGTGTCTTAATATGATTTTATCCTTATTTGTTTCAATGTAAACATTTGGTTGGTTTAGAGGATTAGTGATTTGTTTTACTATTTGTGTTAGGTTCAATTTTCTCATTGAGTATAATAGAGTCGGGCATAACAATGTAATTGTCATTGTATGGTGGAGGACAAGAGTTATACCTGATCCCAAACATGTCTTTAGGATTCTTTTGAGAATCAAGCATCTCTTGCAGCTTGACTAAAGATAGTTGAAACTTTTCTAGTTTCACTTCAGTAAGTGTGTGTTTAGCTTTAGATTGGGCCAACTTTTCAGTCAGTTGCTCATTCTCAGCCGCAAGAGTGTACGTTTCACCATGGAATTTTTCAATGTCAGAGATGAGAGATTTTATTTTGATTTCAAAGCCTTTTATTTCTTTCTTGAGCATCTCTGAATTAACCTTTTCCTTTTTTATTTTGTCTGCAAGTTTATGGTTATGCTCTCTATAACCTTGCAGTTCAATAATGCATTTATCACTACACATGTTAGATTTTATCTTAGAGGGCATGGGAGATAGACCATCGTTGATGTGAGACATGAATGCATGATTTTGGAATTGTTGGTTTACTTCTCAGCATACAGGCTCCGGTCACATACTCCATCTTGTTTAATCACATGAGCATTTGCAGATGACTGACTACTTTCATAAGCTAGATTTGTCAGTTGAGGTTGAGTCTTATATGTTTGATGTTATTGTGATGATGATACTGCTGCTGATGATTATTGGATTGAAAACTTGAGTTTGGCTGTGAGGATGACTGGCTCTGAGAGTTCTTTTGAAAGTTGTTTCTTTTGAGGGCATTGCATTCTCTGGAGAAGTGGCCAGTCATGCCACAGTTGAAGCACTTACTTTTGATTTGTCATACCCGAGCTTGGTGTTTTCATTAAGGCTGAGTTTTCTTTCCCTTCTGAAAAACTTCTTGTCTCTCATAGCAATCATGGTCATTTGCCATTGTAAATCCATTTCTTCTACATCATCTGTATCCATTTCTTCTAAGTCTTCCAAGATCAGATGCTCTAATACCAATTGATTGGGTGGTGAGATTATGATTCTCACTAGGATTGAATATAGTGATCCAGTCAGAGATTGAATGGCGGAAACAAACAATCAATAAACATTCAATGCAGGAAGATACTCATAAATGCTTGTATATATTGATGAAGGTGATTGGTTACAATAAATGCTAGGGCTTTGAGCAAAAACAATAATAATACCCTTGAGAATTTGAAATACAAAATATTATAATTGTCTATCAACAGTCACCTCATGTACAAGGATTTTTATTCTATTTATAGGTAGAAAAGATGCCATTTTACCAAATGACTAAACTATCCCTGACCTATACATGAGAACTAGTCTAAGTCTTCATCAGCATTTCTTCTATTCATCCGTATTGGCAAACGTGGATGAGTTGTACTTGATCAACATTTCTTCTCTTGTCATCCGCATTAGTATTTGGTCAACCGCATTGGGTAATGCGGATGAACAAATACTTATGCACATTTGTTGCTGGTCATCCGTATTTGCAAATGCGGAAAACATGTCTTGTCCGCATATCTTTTTGACTATCCGCATTTGTTAATGCGGAAGAACAAACACTTGTTAGCATTTGTTCTATGTCTTCCGCATTTGCAAATGCGGTTAGTCAACACTTGGTTATTCTCACCAGATTCTTCATCCATATTACTTCTTGGACATAGGGAGTTTCCAATAGAACAACCATCAACTCACCAATTGAATTGGAATGTATGATCCTTTCAGGGTACATCTGATAATACTTAGCATTTTCCTAAAAGTCCATGTAGTTGACCATACTTTATTCCACTGTTTACCTTTATCTATTACTACAGTTGCGAACTTTAGTTGGTGACAAAGGTAAGTCATGGACATGTCATGACTACCATATCTTAGATAAGACATAATCTAAGATACCATAACTATAGCTTTGTAGTATCTTCTTGAGTTATAGGATTCCAGCTCGTATCAAAGTATAACCGACTATAGGTGATAGTATATATAGTTTCTCATTGTAACTCTTATATCATGCTTGTAAGAGTCTTGTAAACTTATAGTTGAGAAGTAATATATACAAGTACCTTGAAAATTATTTCTCTGTGTTCTTGAGCTACTTAGTATATTATAATAAACTCTCTGAGATTCTACTTCATCATAACCGTGTGAGTATAAGTGAGTTTGAGAGAAAACCAAGTGTTTAGTGACATACATTGATCCTACACACTTTAAATAAGTGTGACATAAGAATCTATATGCCTTGCATAATCTCCTTTTCTTTATCCCACCCTTTTCAAAATCATCATCGTACCCCATCAGGTAGAACACTTTCTCCATGTATTCATTCTCGAATATATCAGGGTGACCAACTTCTTATTCCCCAACTATAGTACCCTTCTTTTGTTATGCTCATCTATCTTTAGTCTTTCATTCTTAATCTCAGCAACAATCAATTTAGATTCTCCATCTTCTTCAATTTGTGCTGAGTTCCTCAAATCTACGATATGATCTTCATGAATCACAGGCTTTGCTAATAAAGCATAGAAGAGCGTGGACCGTCATAAGTATCTTATGATGTCTCTGCATCCTTCCGGCCCAGGGTCGTTTGGATTTAAGAACACACACACATTATGCTCCCTTGCAAATCTATTAGCCATCTATTCATAAGAATGAAGATGAGTATGTTCGAACTAAGTCATCGTATTAAGAATACGAAGGGCTTAAATGAAAATAATGATTCAGTCAGGTCAATACTGATGTTTATGATATGATTTACCCTGAGATTAAGAATTTAAATCAGATTTAAGCTTTGTTTGATGTTTAAGATTTGAGTAATTTTGAAATCAGATGAGGGAGGGATGAGGTTTTAACTAACAAACTTCTAGGTCAAAGAGGTGCTGTAAAAGTGAATAATGAATTCCAAGTCAAAAACATCATTTATACTCCCTTGGACACATTTATTTCATTTATTTAATGAAATGGGTCCCATATTTCCTATAATTCTTCAGTGGAATTTATTTGTTCCACAGATTTGAGTGCATAGTGCATCCGCAGGTGTAAGGCCCCGTTCCCGGGACGCTTACAACTAGTGGTTCATCGCACATAAAACATTATAAAACATAATTTATTTTGCAGCGGAATTTAAAACATTTATTAATAACTAAAAACATGTCGTTTCATTCATTTACAACATCTGCTTTCATCTCAAAATACAAGACATGTCAAAATACGGATGTCAGCCTCAAAATGCTCCCAGTAGCTTATGCATCCATGCCCGCAACTCCTCAGCATCAGCATATACCTGCCAACTATCATGCATAGAAAAGTCAGCGATGCTGAGTGAGTTCTAGTTTTATAATAAAACATACTTTTCTCTGTTAAAACCGTTCTTACTTTATTTCAAAACATACTATACCTTACAACCGTTCGTGATCATGCATCATACGTACATACAGATAATATCATTATTATCTTCGTCATTATGTTCATTAGCTTTGTTCATTCAACGTATTACATTTTCATTCATTTCTCTTTCTCGATCCGGTCAGACTTTACCCTCTTCGTGGCACTCAGCCACGATTACTGAGGTTGAATGACAAGGATCCTGTTCGGTACATTATCACGATAATTCATTTACGTTCATTTCATACGTTCGTTCTTTACATCATTATCTTTGCTCATTACTCTTTATTACTCGAATCTTGTCTCATGCAATATCCCCAACTCATGCTCGAAAGATGATGTTGTGCCGGGGTCTGCTCACAAACCCCCGACTCATGTCCAAAGACTGACACAACACCGGGATACGCGACAAAGATCCCATACGAGTCAATCACAGGGATTGAACTCCATCTGAGTCTGTTGCAACACAAAGTTGCTCACCTCATTATCTCGTGTCATGTAATATCCCCGACTCATGTCCGAAGATTGATACTATGCCGGGGTCTGACAAACAACCCCCCGACTCATGTCTGAAGACTGACACAGTACCAAGATATGCGACACGGATCTCATCATCCGTCACCTTCGTCATATGGAATACTCCCGACTCATGTCTGAAGACTGATACTGTGCAGGGGCCTGCTCACAAACCCCCGACTCATGTCCGAAGACTCAGTACCGGAGTACACAATCTGTATCCTGTCTCATGCAATATCCTCGACTCATGTCTGAAGACTGATACTGTGCCGGGGCCTGCTCACAAACCCCCGACTCATGTCCGAAGACTGACACAGTACCGGGATACGCGACAAGGATCTCTTTCGAGTCTGTTGTGACACAGAGTCGCTCACCTCATACATATGCTTGCAAGCCTTTCTATACTTTCTCTTTTATTCATTTATTCATGCACGCATTTATTCATTACATTTCTCTTTTCATTATCTTCCACTTTACATTACATAATACTTTCATTACATTCATTAACGTTCAATGCAATGGCAAGGGAAGACATACATACATAATAAGGAACATATACATAATCATAAATATACATCATCACCCTATAGGCAACATTATACATGCATAACACACATCAAACATAAGCCATCACATCATAACCAGGCCTATCTCCCCATTTTACCCCTTAAAATCCACTTAGAAAACCCCAAGCCCAAGTGTGGCGCATGGTTCCTTCCAGGCGCATGAGCATAAAAATTCTAAGTATAAACAGTCTGGGCGCATGGGCACTGTTTGGGTGTTTCTGCCCTGTTCAGGTGCATCACCAACACTTACTCGTTTCAAGCACTTGGGCGCATGGGCACTGTTTAGGTGCATGGCCAATACTTAGCCATTTCAATCACTTGGACGCATGGGCACTGTTTAGGCGCATGTTCCACACTTAGCCGTTTCATCACTTGGGCGCATGGGCACTATTTAGGTGCATGTTCCACACTTAGCCGTTTTATCACTTGGGCACATGGTCACTATTTAGGCGCATGGCCACACTTGGGCGCATGGCCACACTTGGGCGCATGGCCAATACTTAGCTGCATGGCCAACATGCTAGGCGCATGAACAACTATTTGGGCGCATGAACCACTACTCATGTTCATCAAACATTCTGAAGTATTTTCTATGCTACCAATTTCACCCTATTGTCATTCTACTCATACCCAAACATAGATCTAACATACTAAGGCCATCTAAGCATGCTAAACATCATCTCTAACCCATAATCAACACTATAACATGCATACATACATACAACATCATACATAAAGCTGTAAACCCATGGGTTCTTTCAAAATGTTTACTTAGTATGCATAATAGCCCTAAATCAGTTGAAAATCAGTAAAAGAGGGGTTCTAGAAACTCACCTTGAGTAGCTTTTGAACAACACTCTTCCAGTTCAAGACCCATTTTGATTCAGCTCTTTGAATCCCGAAAACAAACTCTAAACAACCAGAACTTCGGTCAAGAACTCAATACTCAGCTGAAACCAAGCTCAAACAAGAGAAGACTTACCTTTTTCAGCTTCTTCTTCCTCTTTCTCTCTCTAGAACCGGCTCTCTCTCTCTCTTCTTCCTCCGAGATCAAGCAGCTTTCTGCTTTGATATGGGCGACCATGCCCTTTAAAATCTTAATAATAAGATTTGTACTTTGTACACTTTTCCCTCCTCCATTTGTGCACAATTTCTATTCCTTCCACTTACTTTCTTTTCCTTTCATTTAAATAAAATTTCGGGGTGTTACAGCAGGATATCTGCGAATGCCTAACTTAAAACTAAAAGTTTGAAGTATAACTTGATTTTCCATAGGTTACCAATCTATGGAAATGAATTATATTTGTAAAATATTAACTCATTCGTAGGTTACCAATCTACGGATAGTCATATATTACTCCCCCTTAAGTTTCACACTGTAGCTTCTGCTGAAGTTTACAATGCACTGTAGCTTCTACTCATGCTAAACATGCGCTGTAGCTTCTGCTGATGTTTACAATGCACTATAACTTCTGCTGATGCTAAGCATGCAATTTAGCTTCTTCTGATGCTTAAAAAACCACGATTGAAACTTATTATGTTGTATAGTTCTAATCAGCTGATGGAACCATTTATTGCTATTAGACCTTATTGACTTTCAATTCATGACAATTATGCACAAGAAGGTTTATATTTTAAAAACTTCATGTATCCAAAAGCCAAGTTAGTGCTAAGGTTCTAATTCCTTTATATTGACAAATCATTTGACAATTTTGTTGTTAAACTTTTTTCAATTTTGTTGTTAATTGTTTTTATGATTCTACTCCCCCTAAATATTTTTATCAATGATGAATAAAAGCATTTATCATAAATTTATAAGTAGAATATCTTGAAAGACACATGTCTGTCCAAACATGCCAAATAGAAAGAAGTTAAAACAACATAAAATTGAAATGAGTACTATGTACAGCACATATACACATAGAATGGCATCATACTATAACACTAAGCATCTTCCTAATAATTGTTTGATGAATTAGTACCTGATTTTAGTTCTGATTGCAATTATGTTTGTCCACTCAAATCCATACAAGTATTGTGTCAACTAGGCATGTTGTTATCATGTTTTCTTGTTTATTAAGAGGAAACTGTTATGGTCTTCCTATTTACTTCACTTAGATCTTGTCCTCCTTTTGTGAGTCAAAGCATCACCTTTTCACATTTAGAAACTATAACTTTATGTTATAAGTTCTATCTTGAGATGCATTTGACATCTCATTAATGCATTGATTTAAAAGCTCTAAACTTAATATACAGCTGATCATAGAGGATTCTTTTGAGAGCTTAGATATGATTATCATCAGTCACCAAGTCTTTACTTCCGTAAAACAGAGGTGCCATTAAACCAGGTATTTGTTTACACAAAACAGAGGGATGATGAGGATCATGATCTTTTCACCAATTGGTTACAAATGTTGTCACACCCTCAAAATCCACGTGTGGAGTTTTACCGTGAGGCATGTGAACAAACTAGGATCACAGTCAATAGTTACTCAGAACGACTCTATATGCCATAACTAAAATAAAATCACCAGAGTATAAACTTTCAACTGTGCGGAAGCGTTTTGTAAAACAACCCAAAGAAATAAAAATGTATACTATGGCAAAACATGCGCCAACCCAAAAGAGTAAACATTAACCATTAAATGATAAAAATGTCTTGAAGACCGAGTCTTGGAATGCAAGGGAACCATGTAGTGCTTCTAATGGCAAGAAAGCTAATGACCTGAGAATAGCATACTAAAATGTCAACACAATGGTTGGTGAATTCAAGAGTGATATTCAAACATAAGCAGTTTAATAACATAGATATAAAAGTAGTGCATTGTAACAGAGAGCTAGTCCATTAACAATAAATATAACTCATAGTGATTTCGCAAGTGAAGCTAGCTGTGTTACGTTGTTGCCTCCTGTCACGACTTAACAGTTCGTGACAATGTTCAATAGGACAATTGCACCCAGTTGACCTCGAGTCACACAGGTGGGGCTCATGAGACCCAGTAGTACTACCCAATTTCCCCACTATTCAATATTAACAATTCGAAAGTGTGAGGACTTTTCCATGATATCAACACTATATTAATATTATACACAACTCGAATATATAGCGTTTGTGATTTACCAGTATGCTATCTCCCCCAAAAGAGATTTAATAAAGAGTGGGGCATGAACTCACCTGATATGCGTGATAGACACTTAGAGTTTTACTTGACAGACAAAATAGACAGACAACCTTCATAGGTTACCTAGATCATATAAGTATGTGAGTATGTGTAAATAAAGAACATGTGAAACCCTAAGTACACTACAACAAAGGACTCAAGGTTTCAGAAAACAGACACGTTTGACCCAGTTGACCCGTTGGTGACTTTATGTGTTGTAAACCATTCAAGCAATCATACACATATATCATACATGGTTAACATTCAAATAGATCATATGTATGCTATATTATCCTGTTGTATCATTTAGATCATCATACAACCAAGTATCATACAAGTCATGTGAATCTAGAACATTAACATGTCCACTAGTTATAACACAACTAACATGCCACACAAAGATCAAATCACGCACCACATGCCATGTGAAGCCACTCACGACTTTACATCCTAAACCCTGCCAATCCTACTAAGTAGGGGCCTCAGATTCGCATATGTGTATGATGATCACATTCACATTCATTAACCATGTTAATTGCATTCAACATACACCACAACAATCAGTTCCAGTCCCCAAACATGGTCTCTTAGCTGCTAAACAACATTAACATCATATATGCTCATCAAAGTCCAAACATCACCCATGATTAGCCAAGCATCCCATACAACTAATTTAACATGTTCTATCACATTAGAATTCATCCATGAACTTACTAACATGCTCCTAACATCCCAAACATGTTCAAACTATCATCCTTCAAACGTTGTGCAAATAAAGTTCCCATTTTGGGAAAGTATATTCCAACATCTACCAAACACTCGATGTTTCTACTTCTAGACATGATTAACAATACCTAATCATCATAATCTAACAATCATCATGAACAAAAGTTCTACTTCTGGCAAGATATGAACAACATTCATTCTAAGATTTTTAGCATTCATATCAATAATCTAGCATCTAATTATCATCATGAACACTTCAACAACATCAATTTATCATTAGATCATCATGTCATGGAAATAAAGTTACTATTATTAGTAACCTATGAACACCAACTTCAATTCATCAATTTCTTGCAAGATCAACGTATCCTAACATTCATACAACCTACTAATCAACATACATTCATCAAACAATCATCCATCATGCATAATCACAACAATTTCGAATTAGGGTTTGCTTAAAATCAAAGTCATGATCAATCCATTATAAACATACGATTAATGCATAATCAACGTTAAACAACATGTATTCAATCCAACTAACATATTAACATCATCAATTAACATCAATTCGACTCCATGAACACCCATTCATGAATTTAGGTTCGGCCATAACAATAATTCCATAAAAACTTGTAAAATCTAACATTTAAATGTGTGTTAACTTGCAATTGATGATTCCTACGTGTTGTATGCCTTGAAATCGAGCAAAACCGATGCTTTGATGCTTGTTCTTGGTCGAATTCGAAGTGGGGAGGGGGAGAGGGTGATGGTTGCGGCCGAATGGGGTGGGGCTAGGTTTTGGGATTGTTTTGTTTAATTTTAGTTTCCATATTTGCCCTTTAAGCCCTTGTAATTTGTATTTTTATCAAAACTAGACTTTAAACTCTTTGTAAAGTGTTGTTAACTTATTAATATAAGGATATAAACTAATAAAAATCATTATATATTTTATCTTTATAAAAACACAAGACATACGAATAAATAGGCACGTTTCCGCGTTACGCGATTAATTTCCTAATTAACATTTAAAACATGCAAACACATAAACATAATACCGTAATCACATAATCAACTAGATTATCAATAATGTAACATTATTAATATTATTAGGTCACCAACGTTAAACGACAACTAGTGTGTGTTTACGACACGTGTATGCAAGACTTAACGGAACTAACGGAGTTTGATAACGGAAAATTATCGGATGTCACATTATTCCCATGTTGAAGAATATTCGTCCCGAAAATTGCGTTACATGGTGAGAGTGTGCCATCACTGGTCTACTACATTCACACACAAAACTCAAATCGAGTGAGTTTTGGATGAGTTGTCACATCATCCCCATGTTGAAAGAAATTTCGTCCCGGAATTTAAATCAATACCTTCGTCTGCTGGCATCGTCCTTTCGAATAGTTGAGGGTACTTAAGCTACATTTGATCTTCTCATTCCCATGTGAATTCTAGTCCACGTCGTGAATTCCAACGGATTTTGACAATGGGTATCTTGCTTTGCTTAAATGTTTTCACCTCACCGTCCATCACCTCGACTGGTTCTTCGATAAAACGCAATTGTTCATCCACTTGAACTTCTTCTAGTGGTACGACCATTGTTTCATCGGTTATGCACTTCTTCAGGTTTGACACGTGAAATACATCATGGATTCCACTTAGCGAATCAGGTAGGGATAGTCAATAGGCCACTGGAACTATTCTTTCCACTATTTCAAATGGTCCAACGTACCTCGGATTTAGTTTCCCTCGCTTACCAAACTGAACTACGCCTTTCCATGGTGAGATTTTCAACAAAACCTTATCACCAACCTGAAACTCTAAAGGTTTCCGTCTCTTGTCAGCATAACTCTTTTGTCTGTCTCGCGCTGCAGCCATACGGTTCCGTATCTGCAGAATCTTCTCGGCTGTCTCGTGAATTAACTCAGGACCTGTTAGCTGACTATCACCAATTTCCTGCCCAGCAAACTGGTGATCTACATTTTCTCCCATACAGTGCCTCAAAAGGTGCTGCCTGTATGCTAGTATGATAATTGTTGTTAGAAGAAACTCCACCAATGGGAGGTGAATTTCCTAGTTATTCCCGAAGTCAATCACACAAGCACGTAGCATATCCTCCAACGTCTGTATGGTACGCTCACTCTGGCCATCCGTCTGTGGGTGATATGAAGTACTCATATCCAATCGTGTACCCAAAGATTTCTGCAATGATTTCCAGAAATGTGACGTGAAACGAGCGTCGCGGTTGGAAATAATTGAGATCGGTACACCGTGTCTCGAGACGATCTCTTTAAGGTACAGTCGGTTAATTTCTCCATCTTGTCAGTTTCCTTAATTGCCAGGAAATGAGCAGACTTTGTCAATCAATCCACAATAACCCATATTGTGTCACAACCAGTACTAGTCCGGGGTAACTTAGTAATAAAATCCATGGAGATCTGTTCCCATTTCCACATTGGTATCTCAGATTGTTCTAATAGTCAAGATGGTTTTTGATATTCCACTTTTACTTTTGAGCAGGTCAAACACTTGCTCACATACATAGCTACATCCGCTTTCATGTTAGGCCACTAGTAGTGCGCCTTTAGGTCATGATACATCTTGTCGGATCCAGGATGTATAGAATACTTAGATTTGTGTGCCTCACTCATAAATAAATCTCTTAGATTTCCATAAACAGGCACCCAAAGTCTATCCATGAAATACCGAATTCAATCCTCTTTCACCACCAACTGTTTATCCATTCCTCTTAACGACTCAGAACCAACATTTTCTGAAAGCTTCTACCTGCGCCTTCTTAACCTGTTCGGGCAGTTGGGTACTCATAGTAAACTGTAAAGCTCGCACCCGTCAGGGTTTAGCTGTTTCCTTCCTGCTTAGGGCATCGGCAACTACGTTCGTCTTTCCCGAATGGTACTTAATAGCGCAATCATAATCGTTTAGTAGTTCCACCCAACGTCGTTGCCTCATATTCAACTCTTTTTGCTTGAAGATATGTTGAAGACTCTTGTGATCGGTGTAGATAGTGCACTTGGTACCGTACAAGTAATGTCTCCAGATCTTTAAGGCAAAAACCACTGCACCCAATTCTAAGTCATGGGTGGTATAGTTATTCTCATGAAGCTTTAGTTGTCTCGAGGCGTAGGCTATCACCTTTTCTCGTTGCATCAAGACACAACCCAATCCTTGAATGGATGCATCGCAATACACCACGAAGTCATCCGTTCCCTCTGGTAGTGCTAATATCGGGGCAGTGCAGAGTTTTTGTTTTAACAATTGAAAAGCTGATTCTTGGTTCTCACTCCATTTGTATGTCGTTCCTTTGTGAGTCAAGACCGTGAGAGGTTGTGCGATCTTAGAAAATCCTTCTATGAATCGTCGGTAATATCCTGCTAATCCCAAAAAATGTCTTATCTCACTCGGCGTTTTGGGTGTTGTCCAATTCTTTATCGCCTCAATTTTGGCAGGATCAACATGTATCCCTTTCTCATTAACAATATGACCTAGAAATTGCACTTCTCGTATCCAAAAGTCACACTTTGAGAACTTGGCATACAGATGCTCATTTTTCAATAGTTCTAAGATCATTTGTAAGTGCTCTTCATGATCCTCCTTGGTTCTAGAATATACCAATATATCATCGATAAACACAATGACAAACTGATCAAGATAGGGTTTGCACACACGGTTCATGAGGTCCATGAACACAGCAGGTGCATTAGTCAACCCCAAAGGCATGACCAAGAACTCATAATGACCATAACGAGTACGAAACGTAGTCTTGGAATGTCTTCTTCTCAAACTCTAAGTTGATGATAATCAGACAAGTCAATTTTCGAATAATAGCTCGATCCTTGAAGCTGATCGAACAAGTCGTCGATACGAGGTAAAGGGTATCGGTTCTTGATTGTTACTTTGTTTAACTCTCTATAATCGATGCACATCCGGAATGTGCCATCCTTCTTCTTAACAAAAAGAACAGGAGCTCCCCAAGGTGATGTGTTAGGTCGAATAAAGCCCTTATCTAAAAGCTCTTGAAGTTGCGATGACAACTCTTGTAGCTCGTTTGGTGCTAATCGATAAGGTGCCCTAGCAATCGGAGCTACGCCGTGAGTCAACTCAATCTGGAATTCCACTTTGGCGGTGAGGAGGTAATCCAGGAAGATCCTCAGGAAACACCTCTGGAAAGTCGCGCACTATGGGAATGTCCTCCATTCTCTCTCTTCCGCTTGCTTATCGGTTACGAGTGCTAGAATAGCCACATGACCCTTTCGTAATAACTTTTGAGCTTTCATGTATGAGATGATGCCTATCATAGCACCACTCCTATTACCTCTGACGGTAAGGATTTTGTCACTAACATGGATTCGTATGATCTTCTCATGACATATGACTTCCACTTGCTTGCTAGAGAGCCAATCCATGCCTATCACAACAGCAAAACTCCCTAGCGTAACAGGCATAAGATCTATAGCGAAAGTATGACCAGCAAGTTCTATCTTACAGTCTTTAAGGATATGCGTTACATGGATCTATTTACCATCGGTTAATTCCACAGTGTATTTAGATTCTAAGGCAGAGGGTATATCACTTAAAAGACTACAGAACTTTAAGGACACGAAACTCCTATCGGCTCCAGTATCAAATAGTACTGTAGCAAAACAACCATTAATAGAGAACCTACCGGTAACAGTTGTGGGATCATTTAGAGCCTCACCTGAGCCAATGACGAAGGCTCTCCCTTTGGCTCCATCTTTGTTGCCGCCATTACCAGTACCATTGCCACCGTTGTTGTTATTAACATTGTTGTTGTTGTTGTGACCATCGCCGTTGTTGCCATTACCATTTCTCCTTAGTTGTGGGCAGTTTTGCCTGTAATGCCCTTCTCTCCCATGCTCAAAACAACCCTTGGGAGTTTCTTGAGGTTGTTGTGGCCTCCTTACAAGCTCACCACGATAATCCTTAGCAGCATGTCCAATTTTTCCACAGCGTTGACACTTGAAGTTATCACACATTCCCACATGATGGTAATTACACCAAGTGGACTTCAGATGTCTACCACCATAACCACTGGGTCCTTGATTATTTGCAGCCGTTTGGTTGAAGTTACGGTTATTGTCGAACCTCCGTTGCTGCTGAACTGGCTATTGTTGCTGTTGAGGTTGAGGTTGACCGCTAAAAGATGATGCTGATGATTTGGTGTTGTTGGCACTATCCCACTTTCTTTTGTTTTCGGGCATGCTCACCATAGCGCCCCGTTTGGGTAGACGTCCTTGCTCCATGGCTTGGTCAGTCAGCTTATGAGCTAGCTGGATGGCTTGCTGAATCGTGGTTGGATTGGAAGCAGTTACCATTCTTTGGATTTCGGGTACTAATCCCCATATGTAATGCTCCACCCTTTTATGCACCTCATTCACCATTCTCGGGCACAAAGTTGCTAGTTCATGGGTTCTAGTGGTGTAGGCCTCGATTTTCGAGCCCTGCATCTTCAGTTTCCAGAACTCCATCTCTAACTTTTGCACTTCATTACGAGGACAGTACTCCTCAGTCATCATTGTTCTAAACTCATTCCATGGAAGTCCTTTCGCCATCGCTTGTCCTAGCATCTGGACTTGCGTGTTCCACCAAGACACAGCAGCACCCTCCAAAGTCCCGGTGGCATACTTCACTTGATCAGCAGGTGGACAGTTACATTTGGAGAAGACAGACTCAGTCTTCTCGAACCATCGTACAAGCCCTACAACACCCTCTGTACTGCTGTAGGTGTGTGGTTTACAGTCCATAAAGGACTTGTGGGTACACACCGGTGGTCCTGTTTTAACACAACACTCATTAGTCAAACATCCCATACAATTATGAAGGATATTAGATTTATCTTTCTATCATTGTTTACCTGCTGGCTAACCCGCGTGGGCGGCAGCCACTGCCGCCTGAACATGTTCATTAATTAGAGCAGCCAATTCTGCGGGGGTCATGTTAATAGCACCACCGCCCTGTTCTCCGGTGCCACGTCCACGTCCACGTCCACGACCACGTCCACAGGCGTCCATTCTTTTCACTTTACATTCACAAATACAATAATGAGTAACATCAGACACACTTATCTCATTGAAACATAGTAAACAGTAAATAAAAGAAATAATGAATCATCACAACCACAACATTCATAACAAAAATAATAACCAAAGTAAATAAATTGTAAATGAGTCACAATGTATTTACTAATGTAAAAATTTAAGTTTGTCGTTCATGTGGGGAAATAACCCTTCCCACACAGGTTTCAAAAAGAAAAACACTACGTAGTCTAAGTCATATAAAGAAAGTCAATCGACAACATCTGACCCATCACTATCATCGTCCATCTCCACCGGGTCCTCCTCCTCGGGTCCCTCCTCGGGATCCTCATCCTCAAGGTCTGCTGCAGGAGCAGGAGCTATAGCAATCTGAAGTGCCACTAGCTGAGCTTCTAAAATAGCAATCCTATTATCGACTACGGCGTCCCGCTGTTCACGAGCAGTCACGCACCCTCGAAGTGCTATGAGACCATCTTGCATATGGTGACACCCGTTTAGGGTCTTCCCGTGTTGCTCCTCGAGTTCATCCGGTTGATGTTTCAGTTTGTACACCTCATGCTGCAGTGTACAGACATCACCCGTGAGCCGCCTAACTCGATGCTACTCAGTGTCCGGTGCAGCCACCAGTGCAGCAATCAATTGCTCGTTGGACTGCATCGTCCGTGGGAGTGAAGGCATTGGTTGGTCGGCATTGTTCTTAGTCCTAGGCCTCGGGACAGGTACGCGCTCCCTAAACATAATATGATCAACGAATCTAGGATAGAAACTCTAGTCTCGTGGAGGGACAGGCTTCATCAATGCAAAAGGTTGATCCTAGTCAATCTCCTCTCGAGGATAAGCTAGTCGGGGCCAATCGAATCCATTCTCAGGTACAGGTGCGGGAGGTGGGGATTCAGATCATGAAGGTGATTCAGGTCGCTTACCCGGACCTCTCGATGATGATGCCATGCTGCAGAGAGTGTGACGTGTATGCCAATGAGTATACAGTAGATGAGAATAAGGCACAGGTAACTAATTAACTTTGTGCGGTTATAGTCTAGTGTGTATCCAACCTAGTTCTCTATAACCAATGGATCTGATACCAATCTTTCACACCCTCAAAATCCACGTGTGGAGTTTTACCGCGAGGCGTATGAACAAACCAAGATCACAGTCAATAGTTACTCAGAACGACTCTATATGCCATAATTAAAATAAAATCAACCAAAGTATAAACTTTCAACTATGCAGAAGCGTTTTGTAAAACAACCCAAAGAAATAAAAATGTATACTATGGCAAAACATGCACCAACCAAAAGAGTAAACATTAACCATTAAATGATAAAAATGTCTTGAAGACCGAGTCTTAGAATGCAAGTGAAACCATGTAGTGCTCCTAATGGCAAGCAAGCTAATGACCTGAGAATAGCATACTAAAATGTCAACACAATGGTTGGTGAGTCAAAGAGTGATATTCAAACATAAGCAGTTTAATAACATAGATATAAAAGTAGTGCATTGTAACAGATAGCTAGTCCATTAACAATAAATATTACCTCATAGTGATTTCGCAATTGAAGCTGAATCTTTTACGTTGTTGCCTCCTGTCACGACTTAACAGTTCGTGAGAATGTTCAATAGGACAAATTGCACCTAGTTGACCTCGAGTCACACAAGTGGGGCTCGTCAGACCCAGTAGTACTACCCAAATTTCCCCGCTATTCAATATTAACAATTCGAAAGTGTGAGGACTTTTCCATGATATCAACACTATATTATATTATACACAACTTGAATATATAAAGCGTTTGTGATTTACCGGTATGCTATCTCCCCCAAAAGAGATTAAATAAAGAGAGTGGGGCATGAACTCACCTGATATGCGTGATAGACACTTAGAGTTTTACTTGACACACAGAATGGACAGACAACCTTCAGAGCTTACCTAGATCATATAAGTACATGAATACGTGTAAATAGAGAACATGTGAAACCCTAAGTACACTACAACCAAGGACTCAAGGTTTCAAAAAACAGACACGTTTGACCCAGTTGACCCGTTTGACCTGTTGGTGACTTTATGTGTTGTAAACCATTCAAGCAATCATACACATATATCATACATGGTTAACATTCAAATAGATCATATGTATGCTATATTATCCAGGTGTATCATTTAGACCATCATAAAACCAAGTATCATACAAGTCATGCGAATCTAGAACATTAACATGTCCACTAGTTATAACACAACTACCATGCCACACAAAGATCAAAGCACTCACCATATGCCATGTGAAGCCACTCACGACTTCACATCCTAAACCCTGCCAATCCTACTTAGTAGGGGCCTCAGATTCGCATGCGTGTATGATGATCACATTCACATTCATTAACCATGTTCATTGCATTCAACATACACCACAACAATCAGTTCCAGTCCCCAAACATGGTGTCTTAGCTACTAACCAACATCAACATCATATATGCTCATCAAAGTCCAAACATCACCCATGATTATCCAAGCATCCTATACAACTAATTTAACATATTCTATCACATTAGAATTCAACCATGAACTTACTAACATGCTCCTAACATCCCAAACATGTTCAAACTATCATCCTTCAAACGTTGTGCAAATAAAGTTTCCCTTTTGGGAAAGTATATTCCAACATCTACCAAACACTCGATGTTTCTACTTCTAGGCATGATTAACAATACCTAATCATCATAATCTAACAATCATCATGAACAAAAGTTTCTACTTCTGGCAAGATATGAACAACATTCATTCTAAGATTTCTAGCATCCATATCAATAATCTAGCATCTAATTATCATCATGAACACTTCAACAACATCAATTTATCATTAGCTCATCATGTCATGGAAATAAAGTTACTATTATTAGTAACCTATGAACACCAACTTCAACTCATCAATTTCTTGCAAGATCAACGTATCCTAACATTCATAGAACCTACTAATCAACATACATTCATCAAACAATCATCCATCATGCATAATCACATCAATTTCGAATTAGGGTTTGCTTAATATCAAAGTCATGATCAATCCATTATAAACATACGATTAATGCATAATCAATGTTAAACAACATGTATTCAATCCAACTAACATATTAACATCATCAATTAACATCAATTTCGACTCCATGAACACCCATTCACGAATTTAGGTTCCGCCATAACAATAATTCCATAAAAACTTGTAAAATCTAAAATTTAAATGTGTGTTAACTTGCAATTGATGATTCCTACGTGTTGTATACTTTGAAATCGAGCAAAAACGATGCTTTGATGCTTGTTCTTGGTCGAATTCAAAGTGGGGAGGGGGAGAGGGTGATGGTTGCGGCCGAATGGGGTGGGGCTAGGGTTTGGGATTGTTTTGTTTAATTTTAATTTCCATATTTGCCCTTTAAGCCCTTCTAATTTGTATTTTATCAAAACTAGACTTTAAACTCTTTGTAAAGTATTGTTAACTTATTAATATAAGGATATAAACTAATAAAAATCATTATATATTTTATCTTTATAAAAACACAAGACATATGAATAAATAGGCACGTTTCTGCGTTACGTGATTAATTTCCTAATTAACATTTAAAACATGCAAACACATAAACATAATACCATAATCACATAATCAACTAGATTATCAATAATGTAACATTATTAATTATTATTAGGTCACCAACGTTAAACGACAACTAGTGTGTGTTTACGACACGTGTATGCAAGACTTAACGGAACTAACGGAGTTTGATAACGGAAATTTACTGGATGTCGCAAATGTATACCATGGTGATTATATACACAGGTCTTTGTTTACACAAAACAGAGGAAAATGATTTACAAAGATAGATATTATAAAATGTTGGTACATAGTGTGCATAGATGAGTGATTCGGTCATATCAGAATAAGACTTACTTGTTGTTTCCTCAAAATGAAGTTTCCCACAAACAATCACTTTGTATTATGTTTGGCATGCACTTAGTGTCATTTCACTCAATATGAACCTACTCACATATAAAAAAACTTGATTAGATTTTAATGATACTTAAGAATTCAAGAAGAAGCAAAGGCAAAGTGTACTATCATTTCCCACACATATGTCATGTTGAATTAAAAACACAGAAAGAAAGACAATATATTTATTTTATTCAAAGCTTCAGAAGATGTTTCAGAAGTTTCTTTTGAAGGTAAATTGTAAATCTTTTGAAGGATACTTTTTATTACTATTTACAAGGATAGTCATAGGTTTTTCTTTGTTTATAATGATTATTCTAACTTAATCATACATAGAGACTCAATTATAAAATTAAATCTAACTGAATCATAGGCTTTAGTGACTAAATCAACAAGCTGATTTATTGGATCCACTTTGACTAATTTTCTGAGCAATCTCTTAGAAAATGGTATCTTATTCAATATGTTTTGTTTTCCTATATTGCACTGGATTAGCAGTAATAAACATAACAGCTGAAATGTCAATGTAAATTGGTATGAAGGAAACTGTAACCATAATCAAGTAATTGGTTTTGCAACCAAAGCACTTGAGGGCAACCAACTGAAGCAGCTATGTACCCAACCTCAGCTGTGGATACGGATATATTTGTTTCCTTCTTGCACTTCTATGAAACTAGTCTTGGTCCTATGAATTGACATCCACCAGTGATGGATTTTCTGTTGTTGTTTCAACCTCTAAAGTCACTATATAAATATTTGTAAAGAGTCAATTCACCATCCTTTTGGATATCAAAGTCCAAAGGAAGGTTTTCCTTTCAGATATCTGAAAATCCTCTTCACAGCATTCAGGTGAGATTCTTTTGGATTTGGTTGGTACCTAGCACAAACAAACACAACAAATATAATGTCAGGTCTACTGGCAGTTAAATACATAAGTGATCCTATCATTGATCTATATAATCTTTGATCAACGGTTTTTCCTGTAGGATCAGGTACAATCTTATCAATTGTTGAGGCTGGTGTTTTGCATGAAGATATATTAGCAAGGTTG
This sequence comes from Flaveria trinervia, assembly GCA_025506515.1. Taxonomy (NCBI): domain Eukaryota; kingdom Viridiplantae; phylum Streptophyta; class Magnoliopsida; order Asterales; family Asteraceae; genus Flaveria; species Flaveria trinervia. Next base: position 41,584,532 of record CM046446.1, read on the forward strand.
TACTTCTTCAATATTTGATGAATGTACTTCTCTTGATTTATGAAAATGCCATCCGTCTTCTCATAAACTTGTAGACCAAGGAAAAAAAGTTAATTCTCCTATTGAACTCATCTGAAACTTAGATTTCATGAACTCTTCAAAGCTTACACATAATCTTTTGTTACTTGAGCCAAATATAATTTCATCGACATAAATTTGAACAACTAAGAGATCTTGATGTTCTTGTTTGAGTAAGAGAGTCTAATCAATGGTTCCCCTTTTGGATCCATGCTTGAGCAATAAAGATGATAATGTTTCATACCACTTTCTTGGTGCTTGATAAAGACCATACAACGCTTTGTCAAGCTTGTATGTTCTATGTGGGTAATGAGGATCTTCAAATCTTGGAGGTTGTGATACATAGACTTCTTTATCAATTTTCCCATATAAGAAAGCAAATCTCACATCCATTTGATAGATAGTGAATTTCTTATACCATGCATATGTTAGGAATACTCTTATGGCTTCAATTCTTGTAACTGGTGCAAAAACTTCATCATAGTCTATCCCTTCTTCTTGTGTGTAACCTTGTGCAATCAACCTTGCTTTGTTTCTCACAATTATACCTCTGTCATCTAGTTTATTTTTTCCAATTGGATGTTGGACTTTAGGTAAATCAAATAGATTCTAGACTTTCTTCTTTCTGAATTGTTGAAGCTCTTCTTGCGTAACTTCAATCTAGCTATTGTCCTTTAGAGTAGCTGTGATGTTTGGAGGAACTACTTGTGAAAGAAAAAAAGTGAAAAGATAGATGTTTGCAGTTCCACCTTGACATCTTGTTATTCCTTTATCAAGATCACCGGTAATGTTGTTTATTGGATGAGTCTTATGAATTCTTGTTGTTGGAGTAGATTCAACTAGAATAGATGATTCCAAGTTAGTTATATTCATTGATGCAGATGGATCCCATTTTAGGAAGTAATCAAAGTGTTCCTCTTGTTCATCAATGGGTATGGAGTGATCTTCCTGAGTATGAACATAAGGTGCATGATTAATATATTCTGCAGGAACTTCTCCGAAAGCAATTTCTTCTTCTATAGGAGTTACAAGAACTTCTATAGATGGTGTATGAGGATTTGTTTAATCATCTCCAATGTTTGTTGTATCTTCTTCAGAGCATGGAACACCTGTTGAGACATTAACCATACCTCCGAATGTAGGAGACTCATCTGCGGATGCAGAGGTAGCAGCTACAGATGAAGTGTTTTCATCTGAGGATGTAGATCCATTATGCTGCACTTGTGCAATACCATTGTTATTATTTGTTGTTTCTTGTTCCTTGATACTTGATGTGTGTATTCTTGGAGGATCAGCAGATAGTAACACTTCATTTATATTTGGGGGAACAATTGGATAATATGTATCATCAGATCCTGCATTACTCAAATAACCAGGGTTAAATGAGTCTATTAAAGCATCTATATCAAACAACCATGATGATCCTTTTACGGATTTAGGAAACAAGAATTCATCAAATGACACATTAGGAGTTTCTTCCATAATGTTATGTTGTGGAATGTAGATCCTATAAGATTTAGATGTTTGAAGAATATCCAACAAAGAAACCATCATAGGCTTTTTCTGAAATTTTTTTCAATTATTCTTTTGTGTTAAAAACATATACATGACACCTAAAAACTCTGAGATATCCTATGTAAGAATTTATTTTAAATAGAAGCTGGTAAGGTGTTTTATTTTGTTCTTTTACAATCAATGTCCTATTTTGAACATTGCATGTTGTATTCACTACTTCAGCCCAAAAGGTGATTGACAAATGTGAATCAGCTAGCATTGTTCTTGCTGCTTCAATAAGTGTTATGTTTCTTCTTTCAGCAACTCTATTCTGTTATGGAGTACTTGGTGCACTAAATTGTCTTGCAATACCTGTATTTCTGCAAAAAGAATCTACGAAAGTATTAACAAATTCAGTCATGTTGTCACTCCTGAAAATTTTAACTTTTAAATCAAGTTGATTCTCAATCTTGATGATAAAGTCCATTAATGATTCTGATATTTCATTCTTTTGTTTTAAGAATAAGACCCATGTTAATCTAGTGAAATCATCCACTATCACTACACAATATTGCCTCTTTTCAATGCTTATCACATCGGTTGGACCAAACAGATCCATATGAAGCAATTTGAGTGGTGTAGTGTTTGTATTGATAAATTTTGATTTATGAGACACTCTTTGTTGTTTTCCTTTATAACTTGAAGGATAATGGTTTGAACAATAAAACACTTTCTTTGGCAATCCAATGTATAGGTCATTTTTCACCAATTTGTTCATGTTCTTCATGTTAGAAAGAACAAGCCTTCTATGCCACAAATGAGATTCATCTTCTGATGACTTAGATAAGAGGCATGTTTCATGTCTTGTGAGTGAAGTTTTATTCATATCAATAACATATGTGTTTCCTTTTCTTGATGCTTTAAGAAGGATCCAATCTTCTGTAACTGAAAAACCTGGCTTAAGAATGTAACAATTAGTGTTATCAAATAATGTTGTATAATTTTGATCACAAATTTGAGACATACTCAGTAAATTATATTGTAAATTTTCACAATAGTATGCTTTGTCAAATTTGAGCACACCATTAGTTACCATTCCTTCACAAACTATTTTACCTCCTTTCTTATCCCCACGAAATGCCACATATGAGGCATTTTTATGCTTGAAGTCAAGGAGAAGTGAATAGTTTCCTATCATATGCGTGGAACAACCACTGTCAACATACCACTTGTTCTCAGCTCTCCAAGATTGTTCCTCACACCAAAAGAAATATATTAGAATTGACAACCCAACCCTTAATGATATTAGGTTTGCTAGCAATATCCAAAATTGTTACTCCATCATGAATAAGTCTTGAATTTTCGGTATTAATTTTAGTTTTAGTTTATTCATTCTTAGTTGTTTCTGGTAAGGATGATTCTATTAAAGATGAGGTTGTTGAACTAGGTCATGGTTTCTCATTCTCTTCTTCATTCACCTTTTCTTTGATGCTTTGCTATTTTGATTTTGATGATGAACCTTGATTGTAGAAAGTTTCATCATCTTTTGATTTTGAATGAGGTACATGAGTTCCCTTTTCAAAATTATCAAAGAAAACATCATTAGCATTTGTTTCTTTTTCATTCAAATCCACCCTTTTGTGAGGTGTTTTTTGATTGCTGAAATGCTATTCTTATCTTCAAAGGTTGATCATCATTTGATGTCTTCTCCTTTGGTTTTGGCTTTTGTTTTTGTTGCTACTTCTTAGTTTTAGAATCTTTTTCACAATTAGTAGATTCAGTATCTGATTCAGCTTTATCAGATTGTTTCTTCTTTGTGCTCTTTGTCTTGTTCCATTTGTTAAAATAACATTTCTGAGTTGAATGGTTATTTTTCTTGCAAATAGCATAATGTTTGTTGAAGTAGTAGTCAGATGTCATGGGATTGTTCATATTGCAAAAAGAACAATAGCTTCTTAAGTAACAATCATCAATATTGTGATTTTTCATATCACACCATTTGCAATACATTTCTTCCGATTCTTCATCAGAATTGACTGCTTTCTTCTTCTTTATCAACTTTTGAGGTTTTGCATCCTTCTCCAGTTTTGCAGTTGATTTATCATTTTTCTACTTTTGAGGCTTTGATTTGTTTGCTACTGATTTTGCCTTCCGCATATCATCTACTGAATCGGTAGATTTGATTTTCCGCAGATCTGCTACTGCTGAAGGTTTCTTCTTCTGCGAAAGATCTGCTAATTGTTTCTTCTTCCCTTTTCATACAGAAGATGTGTGTACTTCCTTAGTAGATGGACACTTTTCAATTTCTTCCTTTGAAGGTTTTTGTTACTAATGTAGTTCTTGAAGACCTTCATTTTAGTTGAGCTTTTCTCTTGCAAATAGTCTTCGGCATCTTTCTTTGTTTTGGTGGATATGGCAACTTTGATTCTTCAAGAACTTTTGGAATGATCATTTCAAGAGCAACATTCTTACCAATGCTCAGTAGATCATCATCATGTTCATCAGAATCATTCAAGTCATCACACTCATCAAAGTCTAATTCTAAGTTATTTTGATTAATATTTTCTGATTCAAAAGACTCAGTTTCATTCACCTTAGTTTCAATGTGATTAGCTTGTTGATTAGAGTTTGTATCAACATTGGTGCAAGGCAGAAAATGATTTAACAAGTTATTTGTCATTGCTTCAGGCAAAGGTGAGTAATTAATGTTGATAGGAGGTGCAACAACATTATATCCTAACCCATACCTGTTCTTTGATTCAATATGAGAATTTAATAATTTCTCATATTACTAAGATGAATGTTAAAACTTCTAAAGTTTCACTTCAGTTGATGCATGGTAAACCATGGATTTGGTTAAGGAAGTGGTCAGATGCTCAACTTGGGCTTTTAGACCGTAATTTTCTAAAATAAGTTTATATAAATCCTTTTGTAAAGAGTTAATTTTGATTTGATATAATTTATGTTCTCTTACATGAGATTCATTTAAAATCATTGTTTCTTTAGCTTTATCCACCAGTTGTTTGGCATGGAATCTATATCTTTCAACTTCCTCAACACATTTTGATGAACGTAATCTCTCTTACCTCTCTAGTCATGGGTGGAACTTTGTTTTCCATGTGAGCCATTAAAGCTTGATTTTATTCCAAGACTTCCTTCTCATACATACTCCAGTCACAGGTTCCATCTTGAAGTATGATGAGCCTAGTTTCTTTAGAGTTATTTGTTCCTGTTGATGTATTAGTGACTAGTGGGGATAAGTTGGTTAGTTGTGGTTGTTTGAAAGATCTTTGAGATGATGATGGTTGGTGAAGTCAGGATTTGATTGTTGATTACATTCTCTAGAGAAATGTCCATTGAGATTGCACTTGAAACATCTTACCTTTGACTTATCCATACCAATCTTAGATGATTTACTTGCTCCAACCAAATTTTTATTTCTCCTAAGATATGGTTTGGCTCTATAAGCAATTATGGCCATTTTCCATTGTAAATCCATCTCCTCTGCTATATTTTGATGTAGTTCTTCCAAGTCATGCTGGCAAATGTTAACAGATGTTAAGGAGCTTCCCAGGTAAGCTTGAAAACTTGAACTGAAAGTTGCAAAGGCTGCTTTTTGTTCTTCAAAGTCCCGAACGATAGCGATGGGCTCAGTTTGGTTGTTATTTGATGAAGACTTTGCTGATGATGTAGAAGTATCTCTTCTATCATCAGTTCTTCATTATTTTTTTCTTGATGTACTTTGAGAAGATTTCTTTGAAGATTTTGATGCATAGAAACTTACTTCCTCTTCATTTTCACTCAAAGTACAAGAGTTGTTACTATCATTGTTGGAAATAAGGCATTTCTAGCACTTTGTGTTTCTTTAAAATGATAGGGTGAGACATGTGTTCTCACACTCTTGTTTATTGATTTTTTATCCATTTCAAGAGCCTCAACTTTAGCTACCAATGTATCTAAACCAGTTGCTTTGAGGTCAATGGTGTTCTTGAACATGGACACAGTTTTTTTCCAACTTTCTAGTAAAGTATGGAGCATCTTTTTGTTTAATTCCTCTTTTGTATATTTCAACTCCAAGATATTCATCTCTGTTACAAGTTGCATAAATCTATGGAGTTGTTGAGGAATTGATTCACCTTCAATATGATGAAAGGTTTCATATTGTGAACGAAGGGTGTCCCTCCTAATGCTTCTGATTTCATCACTCCCTTCACATTGTGTATGAAGAATTTTCGACAAGGAGTTTGCTGTTTTTATAATTTTCACACCTGATTAGTATTTCTTCAGGTAAAGCCATACTAAGCAAGTTCTATGTTTTAATATCAATTTTGACCTTCTTAATATCATTAGGTGACAGATCCTTTGTACTTATGGCTTGATTGTTGTCATTATAATCCAGCCCAAGAGTGGGTGGAATATAAGGATCTTAAGTTATTGAAACCCATATGTCAGAATCTGTATAATTCACATGATTCTTGAACTTGATTTTCCAGGACATAAAATCTGCTTTTGTTTCCAACTTTGGAGGTTGGTATGATGATCCACCAAAGTTACTCATGTTTAGTTAAAGTCTAAGATTTTAACTATTAAGGAGTACCTTTTAGGTAACGAACTAATTTTTAACACCCGATTATTTTAAAGACAAAGAAAGAATGAATAAAGTGAAGAAAACAAAGGAAAAGAAATCAAACCCAAGTCTAGGGGTAAAAGTGTCCAAAAGGACAAAATGTTTGAAAAGTGGGTGTAAAAGGTGGTATGGCCGCCCATATGTCACATACATCATTGATCTTTGGGTTATAGAGAGAGAGAGAGTAGCTAGGAGCAAAAACTCTCGGTTTTGAAGAGAAACAAGAAGAAAAGTGTGAATTCAAGGTAAGAATTCATGTTTTTATGGTGTTCTTAACCGGTTATGTCCTCGGGTCTATGCTTATGTGTGTTTATATGTGTTCGGGTATGTTTTAGTGGGTTCTAGGCAGTTGAATTCAATTTGCAAACGAGTTCGGAAGAAAGCCATACTCAAGAGCTACAAAGGTGAGTTCTAGGACCCCTCTTTTACCTGTTTTAACTCATTTTGGGGCTGGAAAAGCATGAATGTATGTTTTCATTAAACTGGGTTTCAAACCCGTATGTTTCATTTGGTGTATGTTGAATGTATGATCTGAGGTATGATTATGTTCATGCTTGATAATGTATGATGATGTTTCTAAGACTTAGGATGGATGATTTAAGCTTAGAACATGATGAACGGTGATTTGAAATTGAAATATGATGTTTAAGGCTCATATGTTAAGTTTTGGAATGTGCATAAGAGTTAAAAAGTCAATGCGGATGAGTAATGGGAAGAAATGCGGATGGACAGTTTATGTGGATGTGTATTAACTGCTAAGTAAGTCAATGAGGATGAACATTGACTAAGTTTGACAAATGCGTATAAAGACAAATGCGTATAAAGACAAATGCGGATGAAAGTCAACGCGGATGAACATTGACTAAGTCTGGGAAATGCAGATGAAGTAAGACAAATACGGATGAAGTAAGACAAATGCGGATGAAGTAAGAAAAATGCGAATGAAGTAAGACAAATGCGGATGAATTATAGTAAATGCGGATGAACTATAGTAAATGCGGATGAACTATAGGAAATGTAGATGAACCCTTAGACTTTTTCTGACTTTCTGAGAAAAAGACCATTGTAGGTTTTGACTTGAGATGTTCCCGGGGATTCATGTAAGTTGACTTTTTAGGTCATAGATGTTATGATGGGAATGTGTGATGTATGATTGGTGCATATGCATGATGATGATGATGATGTTGCCTAACTATGCATGTTATGTATGTATAATGTTGCCCTATATGATGATGTTTGTGTATGTTATGTTCCATATTATGACGTATGTTCATTGATGTTCTCCAAATTATACATAAAAATCCTATAAAAAGCACATCAATTATTCCTTAATATCTTCCTTAAAATGATGAAAACATACTTAAAAGTCTTAGATTGTGTTTTCAGGTGTTTAAAAGGGCAAGATAGATAAAAGAAGCATATTTAACAAGAAATTGTAGCGATCCGAGCTTTGGAATCCAAGGCCGTGCCTCATTAAGCACACCCCATGCCTTTCCAGAAACACACCCCTGTGCTAAATTAACACACCCCCAAGCTTGGACATTTGACAAGGACAAAAGTACTATCCCCTAAACGTAGACACGGGGTCGTGCCCCAGAAGGCACGGGCCATGCCCCACTTCTAACACAGGGTCGTGCCCCATTTAGCACGGGCCGTGCCCGACACAACCTGCATGTACGAGCCGACCAACTTTTGTAAGCATTGTACTAGCACGGGGCCGTGCTTAAACACTCCGGAAAGCCTATAAATAGAAGCCTAAGTTCACCATTTTTGGCATGCTTTGTTGGGAGAGTTACTCTGAAGAACTCTATCGGGAATCAAGACTTCAAGGTCATTTGGAGGCTCAGGAGGTGCATACAACACTTGGAAGAAGCTCGGAATCGTCTAAACACCATCCATTGTGGATTATCGGTTTGATTGTTCCATTTCACCAATGATTACATTTCTATCTTCTTTGTTATATGTTGTTATGTTCAAGCTCATTATGAGCTAAACTCTTTTTATCATCCTAATCGGATGAAACTTATGAAATTTGTGATGAACTAATGGTGTGATAAATATTATGTTAATGTTTTGATGGTGTTGGGAAAACTATTCATGGGTAGCATCTACATTTGAACGGGAAGTTATAAATTATGGTTTGTGATTGTGATCGTCATACAAAGTTGAAAAACCATATGATTAACTTTCATTTGCGAAAACGGTCTTCATAATAAATCCATGGCTAATGAACTAGAAATGGTTATTAGAAATCATATCACTTTAACTTTTTGATCATTTGCGGGTTCCCTTTTATTAGTTTGGAAACTTCAGTAATTGTTACGGTTATCTAAAATTAATGGTATGTTAGGAAGGAACTTGATCAACTCTCTTTTTAACATTAAGTTATGTTTTCAGAAATCGTATGTCAAATAGGTCACAAAAGATTTACCTACATTACTAGGGCTTTGATCTGAGCAGTAAAACTCAGCCTGACAGGATCAAGTCACTACGGCAGCAGGATAGACGAGAAATCGCGCCAGATCATCTTTATAAACATTAACATAATTATATTAATCTATATCTTTAAATCACTCCACAAATTCTCACGGTTACATAAGTGGAATCTAATTAGGATGATAACTTTTATTCCCTAGTTTTAAATCCAAACGCGTCAAATCTTAGTTTAATTTCTTTCTATTATTGTTTATTTTTAAATCCTAAAAATCTTTCCAATGCAAATGATCATTTTCTTTAACAAAAACCAATTCTGATAGTCAAACATCAATTTTGTTGAGTAGGCTAGGTGTGTCCACAGATTGATACTCGGTTCTTACAAACACTATATTACCACACAACAGGTACACTGCCTTTTGTGTGTGTGGTTTAGTATTAGTAATAACCAATTAAAACTGAATCTGTGCAATAAATTTTTATCAAAATATATATACTATCTGCACTCCATCAAGTTTTTGGCGCCGTTGCCGGGGACACACGACAGTTTGAAGGACAAACTAAATTTTTGACTATCTTGTATATAACTTGTTAATATATCTTTGTTTAAACTTCATTTTTATTTTTAGGTAGTTTGCCTTAGTTAGTTTAGTTACTTTTGCCTGTTTCATTTTAATCCTTAGTTAGCTTAGTTACTTTTGCCTGATTCATTTTAAGCCTTAGTTAGTTTATGCTTCTTTAAGTTAGTGTATGTCCGACTTGTCTAGTCCTGAACTTGTTCCGCCTCTTCCGGAACCCGAACGACTTTTCCATCAACATTGCGCAAAAGATCACAACAAGCAGCACCAGTCATTGAAGAAGACATTTTGGAAGGTACACCATCTGAAGAAGACATGGCTAACCAAGACGAGGAAATGAAGATGACACACTATGCCACACCGTCAATAGATGGTTATGAGTCTAGTGTTGTCCAACTAGCAATAGTAGCCAACAATTTTGAGATTAAGTCTAGTATTATCGAACTCGTAGAAAACTCTATTCAGTTCCATGGATTACAAGATGAAGATCCTAATGCTCACATATCATGATTCCTTCATATCTGTGCTACCTTCAAAATCAATAACTGTTCAGACGACGCCATTTGACTAAGACTTTTTCCATTTTCACTTCGAGGGCGAGCCATCGATTGGCGTGATTCACTTCTGCCTGGTTCCATCACCACATGAGCGGAAATGCCTGAGCAATTCCTTTTGAAATACTTTCCACCCGATCGCACTGCCAAACTAAGAAGCAACATCACAAGTTTTCGCCAAGACGATGATGAATCATTACACGCAGCATGGGAGAGATATAAAAGTCTCCTTCGGAGATGCCCACATCACAGACTGGATCTGTGGCTGCAGTGTCAAACCTTTTATGATGCAATCAGTGGAGCCCACAAGCAAGCGGTAGACCAAAGTGCGGGAGGAAATTTCGGAAGTGTCATGCCAACAGAAGCATACCAAGCCTTAGAAAAAGCATCTAAGAAGAGCTTTGCTTACAACCCCTTATGAAACAAACCTAGTTCTAAAGGTATTCATCAAGTAGACTCTGAAACCCTAATTGCAGCCCAATTAGAAGCTCTAACCAAAAAATTCAAACAACTGCAAAGCGAGCTAAGGAAAACTCCAACACGATGCAACACATGTGGAATTCACACAAGACCAACGAATGCCCACAAGGCATTATGATGGTTGAAGATGTTGACTACGTAGGAGGCCCAAACAACTCATACAACAACAACTCAAATTGGAGAAGCAACTCGAATTATAGAGATGCTCGCAATAACCAACAATCATCTGGATTCAACCGTAGGCCACCTTACCAACAACAAAAACCACCATACCAAGGTCCACGTAGTAGTAACCAAGACCGTGGAGCATCATCAATGGAAGACATATTACAGCAGTTGTTGTTAACCACACAAGACATAGATGAGTACATCCGGAAATCTGATCGAAGAAATGAGGAGAGGTTCCAAAGAAACGAACCTGACATCAAAAGCAACAAAGCATCATTGCAAACCTTAGAGCACCAAGTAGGTCAAATACAACAACATCTATCTAAAAGACCTCAAGGAGCTTTGCCCAGCAACACTATAACAAACCCTAATGCTCAAGTCAAAGCCATCACCACCACAAGTGACAAAACCACTCAAGGTGATGCACCCGCATTACAACCCATACTTGAAGAAGTAAAAATTGAAACTTCGAGTAATGCGAACGATAAGCAAAAGCAACCTGTTGTTATTGAAGAACCAACAAAGAAATACATTACACCACCACCTTATGTTCCACCACCTCCATATCCAGGTCGTTTGAGATAACAAAGAATGGAAGCACAATACAACAAATTCCTTGGGTTGTTCAAGCAACTCCACATCAATCTGCCCTTGGTGGAGGCCTTAGCACAAATGCCAAACTACACTAAGTTTCTAAAAGGTGTCTTGTCAAACAAAAAGAAACTGGAAGCGTTATCATATGTAGTTTTGAATGAGGAGTGCTTTGCAGTTCTTCAAAACAAAGTACCTCAAAAGATGACTGGTCCAGGAAGTTTCACAATACCTTGCCTAATAGGAAATCTTTCTGTCAGTAACGCGTTAGCTGATTTAGGTGTAAGCATTAACCTTATGCCTTATGCGGTTTTCAAAAAATTAAACATAGGTGAACCTAGACCTACCCGTATGAGCATCCAGTTAGCTGACCGTTTTGTCAAATATCCGAGGGGCATCATTGAAAATCTCTTAGTTAAAATTGACAAATTCGTATTTCCCATTGATTTTGTGATCCTTGACATGGATGAAGACAAAAATATTCCACTTATCCTAGGACGACCTTTGTTACCGACTGCTCGAGCCCTCATTGATGTTTGTACAGGCAAACTCATGCTTAGAGTAAACGAGGAGGAAGTAACTTTTGATATAAGCCAATCCATGAAACACCCTCAACATCACGATGACTCACTCTATTACGTTGATGCTTGCGATTCGATCATAAGCTATCATATGGAGAAAACTCTTCAAAATGAAGCTTGCAACACTTAATTAATAGAAGTCCAAATCACCGAACCCATCTGTGATAACCAAATCATCCCAGAACTTGAAGTTGATGAAACAACACTTCATCAAGAAGCATTTGAGATCATTGAGCAAGATCCAGAACCAAAAGCCAAACCTTCTATAGAAGACCCTCTAGATTTAGAGCTCAAAAAACTTCCATTTCATCTCGTATACCCTTTTCCTGAAAACACAACTCAACTTCCTGTCATAATCTCATTCGCCTTATAATTGATGAGAAGAACAAGTTGCTCAATGTGCTAAAGGCACACAAACGAGCAATTGCATGGAAAATCATGGACATCAAAGGAATCAATCCATCCTTTTGCACTCAAAAAATATTTATGGAGGAGAACTTCAAATCCGTCGTTCAACCTCAAAGACGTTTAAACTCGAGCATGCAAGAGGTGGTGAAGAAAGAAGTAATCAAACTGCTAGATGCTGGTTTGATTTACCCTAATTCTGATTCACCTTGGGTCAGTCCCGTCCAAGTTGTTCCAAAGAAAGGAGGAATGACTGTTGTAACTAACGAGAAGAATTAGCTTATTCCCACTTGTATGGTTACCGGATGGAGAGTTTGCATTGACTATCGCAAACTCAATGACGCCACAAGGAAAGATCACTTCCCTCTTCCTTTCATCGACCAAATGCTTGAGGATTATCTAGAAAAATGTTTTATTGTTTCCTGGATGGTTTCTCAGGTTAATTTCAAATCCTTATTGCTCCCAAAGATCAAGAGAAGATGACATTCACCTGTCCATATGGCACATTTGCTTATCGGCGAATACCCTTTGGATTGTGTAATGCTCCTACTACATTTCAAAGATGCATGGTAGCAATTTTTCATGACATGATTGAACACTCAATGGAAGTTTTCGTGGATGATTTCTCTATCTTTGGAAACTCATTTGAGCAATGTCTTGAAAATCTGGAAAAGATGCTAGTTAGATGTGAAGATTCTAACCTTGTTTTAAACTGGGAAAAGTGCCACTTCATGGTTACGGAAGGAATAGTGTTAGGACACAAAATCTATCGAGCAGGGCTTGAAGTCGATCAAGCCAAAGTCGACTCTATTTCTAAACTTCCACATCCCACAACCGTGAAAGATATCAGAAGTTTCCTAGGTCGTGTAGGATTCTACCGTCGTTTCATCAAAGATTTCTCAAAATCGCTCGACCAATGACTCAACTTCTCGAGAAAGACGCTCAATTCGTATTTTCTGACAAATGCATCAGTGCATTCAAATTGCTTAAAGAGAGGCTGGTAACCGCTCCAATCATGGTTTCCCTAGATTGGACGCTACCATTTGAACTCATGTGCGACACAAGCGATTTCGTAGTGGGAGCCGTATTAGGACAAAGGAAAGACAATCAATTTCACCAAATTCATTATGCGAGCAAAACCTAAACGATGCACAAGAAAACTACACCACCACCGAGAAAGAACTTCTTGCGGCAGTTTTTGCATTTGACAAATTCCGCTCGTATCTCATCCTTTCAAAAACAATTGTTTAAACCGATCATGCAACCCTTCGTTATTTGTTCAAAAAACAAGATGCAAAGCCAAGATTGATTCGTTGGATCCTTCTGCTTCAAGAATTTGACATCGAAATTCGTGACAAGAAAGGAGCGAAAATCTAGCGGCTGATCATCTCTCGCGTCTTGAGTATTCAAGTCCTTCACAAACTGAGGAAGCCATAATAAATGATAATTTTCCTCATGAATTCTTTATGCACATTCAATCCTCAATCGATGAACATTCTTGTTTTGAAAATTTTGTAAATTACTTAGCAAGTGGAATCCTTCTCAAGGGAATGACTTATCAGCAAAACAAGAAATTTTTACGAATATCAAACATTACTATTGGGAGGACGTGTATATGTTCAAAATCGGTACAGACCAACTCATTCGATGATGCGTATACGGAAGAGAAGCAGAACAAATCTTAAGGCACTGTCATGAAGGACCCACAGGAGGACACCATGGAGCAACCTTAACAACCAAGAAAGTATTTGACTTTGGATTTTATTGCCCACAATATTCAAAGATGCTCACAACATAGTGCGCACCTGTGATGCATGTCAAAGAGCAACCAATATCTTAACACGAGATGAGATGCCTCAAAAACTGGTTCATGTATGCGAGATATTTGATATATGGGGTATTGATTTCATGGGGCCATTCCTGGTGTCATTTGGCAATAGTTACATCTTGGTAGCAGTTGACTACGTTTCAAAATGGGTTGAAGCTTAAGTCCTGCCTACTAATGATGCCAGAAACGTTGTCAAATTCCTTAAGAAACTATTTTCTCATTTTGGTACCCCCAAAGCTCTAATTAGTGACCGAGAAACTCATTTCTGTAATAATCAGCTGGAACGAGCAATGGTGCGTTATGGCATTCACCATCGCTTTACGATTGCTTACCATCCACAAGTGAATCGGCAAGCTGAAATCACTAACCGAGGCATCAAACGAATCCTTGAGAAAACTATTGGTCAAAACCACAAGGACTGGTCTACCAAGTTAGATGATGCATTATGGGCTTTTCGAACAGCCTAAAAGACTCCATCGGCACAACACCGTTTAAACTAGTTTATGGGAGGTCTTGTCATCTACTTGTGGAACTAGAGCACAAGGCTTTTTGGGTACTTAAAGCAGCAAACTTGGACCAAGATCTTGTAGGAAAGAATCGCTTCCTACAAATTCACGAATTGAAGGAATTGAGAGAACAAGCGTACTAAATGCTAGGGTTCACAAAGAAAAGACAAGGAAATTCCACGACGCTCGATTAAAGAACACAAAATGATTTCATGTGGGAGAACGTGTCTTACTATATAACTCTTGTTTACGTTTGTTTCCGGGAAAACTGAAATCATATTGGTTTGGACCTTATACGATCGAAAACGTGTTTCTGAATGGTGCCATTGCAATTTATAACCACGAAGGTTTAAGTTTCAAAGTAATTGGTCATCATTTGAAACTGTATACTGATGGACCAACCAAGATTCCCTCGAAGGAATTACACCTCCGCCCCGATGGAAACTAAGTGTGGGGAAGGGTCGTGGCGAAAACCCGAAACTTAAACGCGGCACCTGTACATAAATTTTTCTTACTTTTTAACAAATTTTAGGATCTCATAAGCACAAGCATGGGGTCGTGCCTCATTAAGCACGCCCCCATGTCTCTGACAAATTTCTTTCCATAATCTCCACTGACGACTCTGGAACATTGCAGGTCGAATTTAAGACGAATTCTCACAAGCACGGGGCCGTGCTTAAGGAGGCACGCCCCCGTGTTCACTTTCCACGACCTGTATATAAATACCACACTTGTTCCATTCTTTCATCACACTCACTCCTATTTAAAAACATCTGAAAAATGAAAGAATCAAGTCACGAAAGTTCCAACTGGAATCCTACGAAGAAACCGCATTCTGAAACACGAGAACCAACGACTCAAGAATATTTCTCCAAGCTGCATTAACTAATCAAGCAACTGACTGAAATGAACCTTGCTGCATCCCAACGCTTAGCTGAACTTTTCCAAGAAGTTCAACAGATGAGTGAGGAACTCATTTCCATTAGTCGGCAGCTTGCGGAATTGAGCAACCGCACTTCTCACTATCCCATCCCAAACCTTCCACACAAAATGTGTGGAGGTTTCTTTTAGAAGCATTTCATGATGTGCTAAGTGCGCTGTTGCACATTAAAGAATCTGGTTTTGCTGTTTCAGATTCTCGGCTTATAACGTATCATGTAACCTTAGGACCTTAGGAAATGTAATTTTCAATTCGGCTTGTGTTATTTAACTCTAGGACTATTTTCTTATTTTTTCTGATGATTTGGAAGTGATAAAACTTAACCGGGAAAATTACATAACGCACGAAACTAAAAAACAGAAAAAAAAAGTCTGAAACCAAACAACAACACATGAACACGACCCCGTGCTTAAGGAGGCATGACCCCGTGCTTAAGGAGGCATGCCCCCGTGTTTGACAAAAAATGACACAAGCTGACATATTTCAGCCTTTTGTCTTGTTCCTCATCAATTTTGCATGATAAATACCGACCTCAATTGCCTGTAAAGTCGTATCCACTTTCATTTTCACCTTGTTTTCCATTTTTCTTTCATCTTCTCAAGAGTTCTTTCAAGAGTATTTGATCAAGAGGTTAGTATGCTAATTCCTTTGATTATGAAAGTCATTTACATGTAGTTAGGTGATTAGGTCTCTAAACAACCAGAATCCTAGCAATTATGTGAAAGACTTGTTCTTAAACGTTTTATGGAATGATGAATGCTTTCAACCTACTTGTTCATGTTTATTCTTGTAAGTAGATTAGTGTTAATTAGTATGTTTCATTAGTTAATTAGTTTGTTTTCTTTTATTGCTAACAAGACTATCTTCATATTTCATGGTGAAATATTTTTTAATCATGTTCAAGAGTTCCCAAGTGGTATTAAAATAAAATATATTTTTGGGTATCTTGAATTATTAACAATGATTAAAATGTTAAACATATAATCTTTGATTTTTAAAGCAAGAAAATGTTAAACCCATGCTTAATCAACGATTTACAAACACAACCACGCATGCCCGAGTCAAGATTCCATGCCTTATCATGTTAACCGCACCCCCACGTTTCATAAAACGCACCCCCATGTTCAGCAATTTTTTCCTTGGATAATAAATTTTTAACTATTTTTGAATATGACTTGAATCATGATGATGTTATGTCTTGAAAAACACATGATTTTCACTAACATCATGAAACTGCTCAAGAAATTTGTCTTGTCTAGATTAACTTATTTTTAAAATTTCAGGATCATGAATCATCCCTACTTACGTTTTGAAGGGAGCCGCGAGAGATGGTGTCATGATAGACTTCAAAGACTGCTACAAAGGGTCGAAAGATCCCACTTACAAGAAGATGAAGAAACACGAGCGGTACTCGGACAGCTAGAAAGATACAATACACTATTAAGTGTTCAGTGGAAGCATTTATTCTCACAAAATAGACCTTCCGTTTATGAACTAACTCTTGAATTTTTAGCATCTTTCAAATTTAGCATGAAAGACTCTAACCCTTGGGATAATAATGCAGTTTCATTCAGACTTGCTGGACATTGGCACAAAATATCCATTGCCTTGTTCGGTGTCTATCTGGGGATCTACACGGAAAAAGAAATGGAGGAGGAAGCAATATCAGGAATGTCGGCGTACCATACCTTCCCGGACGAGGAAAGTAAAGACGCGGAAAGTGATGCAACGAGGAAAGCATTTTGGGAGCAGATTGGAACCGGAGGGTTCAAGTCAAGTAAAACAAAAAGCAGTCAGATACGAGACCCGCTGCTGCGACACATTCATCGGTTACTTAGTCATTCCATAACAGCTCGTGGTCAAAGCGAGGGAGTTGTTAACTTGAGGGACTTGTTCATTTTATATTGTATGGTTAATCAGTTGCCATGTAATACTAGGTATTTGTTTTGCAATCTTTTTGCTAGGAATGCGATTGCAGGTGCTCCAACACCCATGTTTGGAGGAAGCTGGATTTTGAACTTATACGAGAGCTATGGTTATAACACTAAGGGAACTAAGGGAGTGATGTTGGGACTGTTAGAGTTGAGCATTTGCACAAGTATGTACATGGTGACAAGCCTACCAAATGGACAGCCAAGATTCATGGATAAGAAGGGACAAATCTGGGATCCGGCGGACCCCGAAGAAATAGTTATGGATCTCGACATGCCAATACAGCCGGAAGGAGCCGGAGCTGGATGTTCAAGTTCATGTACAAGGGAATTCCCAACCATGTTAGACCTTTACAAGTCAATACAAACAACCAGTGACCATGCAAGGCGATCATTTGAATATGCCCAACAAGCCTTCAACCGAGTCGATGACCTCAGCAACGATGTCGCGTACATGAGGAACCGAATGTACCATGAGTGGGGGGATATCCCCCCACAATGCCCTTGAAAACCTTATCATTTTCAGGGACCCGACACAGTTGTTTTGTGCCAATCTATCTTTCAATTTATGTCGTTTTGTTTTTAGTTTCTGTGTTTAGGATGTTAATGCTTTTAATAATTGGTGACATTTCAGGTGATACCGAGGATTCTAACAATGCGAGGCCAACCAAACACAAGTGAAAAATTGAGGACAATGTGAGTTTTAAGTGTAGGGATGGGAGTAATGCATTTGACTTTGCTAAAAAGGTCCAAATTTAAAACTTTTAAGAAAAGATCACTTACCAAGTAATTTTTGTGACAAGAAGCCAAAAATTTAATGTAATTTTTGATAAACAAAATTATAAATAGACGTTTTCGGGGAATAAAGAAGTAAATTCATGACGTCCAAATAAAACTGAAACTATTTTTTTCTGATATTCTTAAAAGCAATAATGTAATCTACTAAAATATTTAATCATGTAAAATGAAACACTTGTACCCATTCCATCCATACGTGAGTTTATTTTTGAGCCTTAAACAACTTTTGCAAATTACAATTCTACTTTCATTCTGGATTTAATTGAGGGTGCCATATGATATGTGTGATTATGTGTGATTAGAACTTGCTTTGGGTATGCATTTCAAGACCTTAATTAGTATTTGTTTCATAAAAATGAGTTAGGCACTAGGTGACCTTAACCATTCAAGCCCCAACCATTCTCTTTAACTTTCCTTACCCGAACATCAACTTTAGTTAGCCCCATTGAGCTTAAATGTTTTTATCATTCAATCACCCAAACCACCATGTCACTTAACCAAAAAGCCTTCAATAAAACCCGTTTTCGTTAAAGACATGTTTTGGCTTGTAAAAAAATATATATATATATATATATACATATATATATACATATATATATATACATATATATATATACATATATATATATATGTGTGTGTGTGTTGGTCTTTTACCGGCATACCTTAAAAAACTGGAATGCATTCTTTTGATTTCAATTTGCTTTGTTGCCTTCATCACGCAATATCGGGACTCCCCCGGAAATCCGCGAACAAATTTTCAATCTCACGTTCGACGCAAGAAAGAAATGGCGAAAAAAGGAACAAGTTCCGCGATTTTGTGTAATTTCAAAAAGTGCTATAAAGAGACGGGCAAAAAGATATGAAAGACACCTGAATTGTGGAAATTGGTCTCATATTGGAAAATGCAAAAAGAATCAAACTGAATCTCAATACGAATACACAGAACTAATCCGATTGGGTGCTAATAGGCTTCAAGCCGAACTATCCTTGAGAAAGGAAATTATTGTGTATCTTCGGGTAAAAGATGAAGTACGATTCTTTAAAGTAAAATACTGTCTTGACAATCTAACCTTAAACGAGTCTCAAGCTAGCATATCCCTTCTAGCTTGAAGTATTGTATATGGAATCTTTATTTCTTTCCTTGTAGATTATGTTAGAAAAATAAGCCAAGACCTTCGTCTTTAGCAATTAGCAACTTTTTCCAAATATTCCATACCCGAGCCCGAGCCAAATTACAACCCATCAAAGACCTAATGATTTATGCAAATAAATATCTAAGTAGGTGGAGATTTAATCCCTTAACAAGCATATGATTTCACACATATTCATACTAGGCAATTGAGTGTATTAGTCATATTTAATCTTGATTATGACTCCATATATTAAGCCGAGTGTGAGTGCATCTTGTGAGAAGTGTGGATTTTTGCATGATAATAATCTTTACTAACCTATTGCTTGCTAGGATATCATTTTACATGTGAATAGAATATTTATATTTGGATGAAAATAATGTTTACTTGCGTATTTCTCAAAGGACATGTTTATAATTTGTTTTATTTGGTTTTTGGTGGATTTGTCATTTTAAGTGATTTTTGCTTGAGGAGAAGCAAAGTTCAAGTGTGGGGATGTTTGATTTGCTCCAAATTATACATAAAAATCCTATCAAAAGCACATCAATTATTCCTTAATATCTGCAGGACTGGTGTTTGTCACTTAAACACAAGGTTTTCTCTCAAACTCACCTAGAATCACACTCGGGTAAGAATCAATAAGAGTTTATCACAATATGAAAAGTAACTAAGAACACAGAAAGATAATTTCAAGATACTTTTATATATTGTTTCTCAACTCAAGATACAAAGACTCTTACAAGCAGATGATAATTTTTCTATGAGTTACAAGGAGAACCTATATATAATACTATCTACAGCTGGATATACTTTGATACCAGCTGGGATCCTTTAGCTAAAGCCTATACTACAAGACTATAGTAAAGGTATCTTAGATAAAGTCTTATCTAAGATTTGGTAGTCAGGACATGTCCCTGACTTACCTTTTGTCACCAACTAAAGAAGGCAATTGTACTATCATGAAAAGGTAAACAGTGGAATAAAGTATGGTCAACAACATGGTTCTTTAGGAAGAAGACCATGCTATATCAGAAGTCTGCAGCGGAGTGTCAGAGACCATACTTGTGTTCACTGGTTATAGCAGTGTCTTCTGAAGGTTAAATGGCTTCGAAAGAGTAAGTAGTTCCGAAGCCACTTTATTCTTCGGAAGAGGCTGCTTCTTCCAAGACTCGGAGACTTCTTCTGTTCATCATACTTCGGAAGTGGTCTTTACTTTATTCTTCTAAGTCTTGAACTTCTGAAATATGCATTTGTCTTCGGAAGTAGAGTTCTGTCTTTGGAAGTTGGACTTTTCCTTTGTCTTTGGAAGAACTCTACAACCTTCAGAAGTTCCATGACAAGCTTCAGAAGCCTTTGCATGCAGCACCAAAATAACTTAAGTGATCTAGTTTTGGTTGCATTAGCCTTCTTCTTGATCCAACAAACTCCCCCTAGGCTGATGCTACCAAAACTTTACTTACCTCGACTTCTCAAAACTTTCAGCACCAAGGTGAGCAAATATTTGTCTGTCTCCTTGTTCTTCCCTGATGTGGTGCTGAGAAGCTTTTACAAATCCTTGGTAGACAAGAAATCCAGTTTGTCACCTTGGATAACATGTACCCTTTGTTGTTTCCCTCTGAAAAGAGTTAGTTGATGAGAACTGTAATCATATTCCCATCAAACTATAGGTTCCAATTCAGGACCTTCCACCATCTGTAGAAAGGCAGCACCTTTGGTGGGAGATCTTTCCTTGTCTTCCTATCTTCTTAACTTCAACTCTTCTTCAATCTTTGCTTTTGCAGTTAGCTCAGCCAAATGAAGACTGCTGAGATGATTTCTGACGAGTGCAGCAGTGTCAGAGTTGGAGGGGTTGGAGAATGGTTTCTCTGCTAGCTCAGCAATGTCAAATCTGCTGGAGTGTAACAGAGAGGTTGCATTGAGTCTGTTGACTTCACCATTCTCTCTTTCCACAACAAAGTTGTGAGAAGGTTCATCGAACCTCCACTGGATTATCTTCCTTCTAGGCACAAGAGGCTGACTAGGAATCTTGTCCTCTTTTCATGTATCCAGCAGAGTCACCAGTTTCCTTCTGAGCTTCTTTTCTTCCTCATTTAAAGAGTCTGAATTGAGTCCCAAAAGTCTTGCAGCCTAGTCTAAAGTTCCTCTAGGAAAATCAAGGAATTTGTCTCCTGTGAGGGAACTTGAAGATCCGTCTACATAGGTAATGTTAACGGAGTCTTCCACACAGGAGACTTCGCTCAAAGTGGTGCAATTAGTGAGCTTCATTTTGATTGCCTTAAACTCCTCAAGGGAGAGATGTTGAGAAGGCTGAAGGGATGGTTTGGAGGGTGATTGGGTAGGTTTAGGTTCAGAGGTTCTGGCTAGTGTTTTGGGTTGGATTATGGGATGTTTAGGAGGTTGAGGTGAGGGAGTAGTAGTGGGTAGTGATGTGGGTTCAGGGGTGAAGGGTTCAGGTTTAATGGTGAACGGTGAGGGTGAGTGTTCAAGTTATGGTTGGGTAGAAGCAGTGAAGGTCATCCCTTTTACCCTTCTATACATCTCTTTCCTTTTCCCCAACCAGATGTCAGCCTTAATTTCATTGACAATCCGTTGGAGTGTCCATTTAGACATAGGACCCACCTGCCTACCAGGGAAGCCATAAGCCCGAAGATAGTCCTTCATCCAGGCTTTCTCAGTAAGCTTCTTGGAGGTAGTGACCCTAGCCTCTTCTTCTTTCTTCTTCTTCTCTCTGGCCTTTTCTTTTGCAGCCTTCTTCCTTTCTTTCTCCATTTTATCCTGCTTTTTGTTGTAGAGCCAAAGGACCGTATCATCGTTTTGTGGAGAGAGTTCTTGAAGATCAAAGCCTCTGGAGAGTAGGAAGTTTATTCTGTCTCTCCTCAACTGCAATTCATCCTCCTTCTGTTTATTTTCCTTTTCCTCTAAGGCCAACCCGACTTCTTTTTCAAGTCTCATCCTGGTTGCCTTCTCTAGATCCACCAACTCCTCTAATGGTAGCAGGATTGTTTCTTCATTAGCAACTCCCATTTTAATGAGCTGGTCAATGATTAGCTCTCTTCTTTTATTGATGACAACCTCCTGATTGGAAGCAGCTGCTTTTGTGCTGGCAGCTAGCAACTTCTCAGTCTGAAGTCTTCCTTTCTTCTTAAGTTTCTCAATCTTCTCCTCTTCCTGAATTTCTTCCGCAGTCATCTTCCTTTTACCTTTATCCTTTGAAGATCCTGACTGTGGTGGTTCTTGGAGAGAGGTTTCTGATTGTGAGAGAGTCAGAGATGGTGTCTGAGATGGAGGTGTAATTGGAAAGTCCTCGCTGCTCATTTCAGATGCCATTTCCAGGATAGCATCTGTGATGATCATTTCCTCGGACATTTTAAACAGTCCTTCCGTAGCTTCCATTTCAGCTTCGGAAGATTCAACTTGTTCTTCCGAGGCTTTAACTTCAGTTTTGAAAGTTAAAGGAGATGCAGATTCTATCCCAACTGTTTTAGTTGCTGGGCCATCAGTTCCCATTTCCCCTTCGAATTGAATCTTAGGTTCCATGAGGACCTTAGGTTGACCAACTTCTTCCACAGTGGTAGAAGGTGCAGTTAGCCTTTGAAGCTTTTCTACTCCAAAGTAGATCATTGCAGCATCATGACTTGGCTGATCAAAGGAAGATCTTAATAGAAACTTGGTGAAGAGTCTATAGAGATCATTGAGCATCCTTGGATCAATATGAAGAGTGACTTGAGATGTTTCAGGAACAGAGATGATGGGAGAGGAAGATGTTGAAGTGGAAGGCCGGCTCTGTGGTTCCTTGTGTGTTTGTCTTTGAACATTCTCCTCCTTTTTGGTAGCATCATCTTGAGAGCTAGATGAGCTGGATGACGAAGTCAGGGAGACCTGCATAGGTACATGCCTAACAGACCACTCTGTCTGTTTCTCAGCTAGTTGAGCCTTGAGATTGTCAATCTCAAGTTGTTGAGTGGCAAATCTTGCCTCTAAAGTCCTAACCAGAGATTCCAGGTTTGAGACTTTAGAAAGAAGATCTTGAATGAGGAGTTGCATGCTTCCCTCATCTTCTTTCGAAGAATCAAGGGGAGATAAGGTAACATACCTAGTATGTTCAGCCTTACCACCAGATGTGGTTTCTTGGCACCCTGGTTTCCCATGCTCAATGATGTCTCTTTCAGAGTCATCAAAGGGCTTGGTTTCCGTAGATTCAGTCTGAGAAATCTTACCACTGTCCACAAGATCCATTGAGCCACATTCTGTAGTGGCAGCTGAATCTACATGAGTCCCCTCCACATCAGTAGGACTCACCTCAGTTGGTTGCTGATGGGGGCTAGAGATAAGGGATTTCTCCAGGCTCTGTTGATCTTGGAGAGGATGTTGTAGATCAACTTCATTGCCATGGAGAGATGTTATCTCTTCATCAGTTTTAAATAAAAGGTCAGTGAAAGATAGGATGGGTAAACCTACTGACCCGGGACTTTGGTCAATATCTACAGGCATTGAGCCTCTGGTGGGGCTGTCCCTTGTTGGCTACTCAGGAGAGTATAAGGACTCATCCTGAGGGCTTTCAGCTTGGGTTGTGGGCTTATGGGTCTGAGACTGAGGAGACTCAGGACCCAAATTGAGGTCAAAAGAGAAGGATGGAGAAATATCTGACTGAGTGGGAGCCCATGTTTCCACTCGAGTCTTTTTGGATTGAACAGGAGGGGCTTGTTCAATCAGAGTATATTGAACAAGGGTTCATTTGGGGCGTCTCTGATAAGTGATGGTGATGGGTGGAGAAGGTAGTGTTGGCATAGTGGGGGTAGTTGCTGGTGTGGGTTCATCACCTGTGGGGTTAACAGGGATGTCACCAGGAGCTGTTGGCTCAGTCATCACTGGAAGAAGCGCAGTATCTCTTCTTATGAAGTTGGTGGACACTCTCTTCAAACTCTTGAAGATGGTCGGCCTCATCTGAGGAGCAGTCAGAGCAGCTGCACAGACAAGCGTGCCATGGTCTAGCTCACAGTTGATTATATGCTGGAGAAACCTGGGATACATGAAGAATGTGCCCTTCTAAAGATTTCCCATGAGGTTAGTCAGCACAAATCTTGAATAGTTGAAGCGGAGGCATTTTACCAACCCATGAACAAGGCACCCAAGTTCAAATGGGATTTGATCCCATCCCCCGGATTTATTCGACAATCAGTGAAGGACGACGTGTAGCAGGAACTTCCATTTGTACGAGAAGTTAAATTTGTAGACAGTTGACCTGCTAACGTCTCCTCCATATCCCATTTGGAGATAAGAATCATCCAAGTCTGCTTTGGGGAATTCCATTGGAGCGCCCTCATCATGAAGCTCTAAATGCTCCCTGATGAGCTGTTCAGAAATGACCAACTCCTGGCCAAAGATGCTCGATCGAATGACACGAACCCCATTTAGGGTTTCAATCTTACCATTTGCCCAAAATTCAGACATATGGTTTGAGTAAATTGTGGGGTTAACAGTCAGAGTGGTGTAGTAGGAAGATTGGGTTAGAAAGGAGATGATATCTGAGAAGTCAGCATCTCTTGATGAATCAAGAAGTGCGACTTGGTTGTGCTGAGGGTTGAAGGCCATTTGGAAAGTTGAATGGGAATGATTTGAGCTGGGTAAAGTTGAGTAGGAGAAATTTCTAGGGCTATAAAATTTGCAAGTAAGAGAGTGAAAGTGAATAGTCGAGATTATTTAAAAGATTGTGGAAAGGCAGTAATGGGGGTTAGGATAAGGTGATGTGATGGTTTAGTGGATGAAATGACAGTGGCGGTAAGGTTAAAAATCAGTTAAATAATCCGACATCATTAACAAAATCTTTGCTTTTTACAGTGTGGGGCCCAATAATTTACGTTACACAGTGAAATCTCCTTTCCGAGTGTAAAACATTTCCGAAGGTAACTTGTCTTCCGAAGGCAATTCTTACTTCCGAAGCCAATCTTTGCTTCCGAAGGTTAGAGTTGCT
This sequence comes from Flaveria trinervia, assembly GCA_025506515.1. Taxonomy (NCBI): domain Eukaryota; kingdom Viridiplantae; phylum Streptophyta; class Magnoliopsida; order Asterales; family Asteraceae; genus Flaveria; species Flaveria trinervia. The sequence continues at coordinate 41,609,604 of CM046446.1, forward strand.
TCCGAATAGAGAATTTTTAAGTTTCGGAAGTAGATCTGATATGCAATCAATCGCTTCTTCCGAGACCAAAAATTCTTCCGAGAAGAAAGTTATCCTTTGGGAAATTATGCTTCGGAAGATAGGAGAGTGTCTTCCGAAGGTTTATTTCTCTTCGAAAGGATTTTACACTTAGAAAATTTCAGAGAGAAATTCTTGTAATAGGGCTTAAATTGTATTGACACAAGACTCACATATTAAAAAGGATTTTCAAAAGAGATCAGATTAGTCAATGTTTATCATCCCAATAGCTGTTATGAGATACTTAAACCTCTGTTCATCAAAAGCTTTTGGTAAACAGATCAGCATATTGTTCATTTGAATCAACTTTGATTAATTTGATTAGATTTTTCTCATTAATGTCTCTAATGAAATGATACCTGATGTCAATGTGCTTAGTCTTGGAGTGCTTCACCAGATTTTCAATAATGGAGATAGCACTGTTGTTGTCAATATGGATAGGAGTACTCATAAAGTTGAATCCATAGTCTAACATCTGATTTTGAATCCATAGCAGTTGAGCACAACAGCTAGCAGTAGCAATGTATTCAGCTTCAGCAGTTGATGTAGAGACACAAGATTGTTTCTTGCATTGCCATGAGATGATCCTTCCACCAAGAAATTGACATCCTCTTGATGTTGATTTCTTGTCAATATTGCAACCTCCATAGTCACTATCAGAGTATCCATAAAGATTGAAATCCTTGTTTCTGGGATACCAGAGACCTAGTTTAGGTGCTCCTTTGAGGTATCTGAGGATTCTCTTAACAACAGCTAGATGAGACACCTTAGGAGCAGCCTGATATCTTGCACAAATGCAAGTAGCAAACATGATATCAGGTCTACTTGCTGTAAGATACATCAGAGAACCAATAATTTCTCTATACTGATGTTGATCAGTATCTTCCCCCTCAATGTCAGGACAAAGATTATGGTTTCTGGGTATGGGTGTCTTGGCAGGCTTGCAATCCTTCATCTCAAATCTTTCTAAGATGTCAGAGACATATTTAGATTGATTAATGAAGAACCCTTCCTTCAGTTGCTTTACCTGAATTCCAAGGAAAAAGTCCATTTTTCCCATGGAGCTCATCTCAAACTTCTTCTTCATAATGCTCTCAAAGTCCTTGCACATTTGGTCATTTGAGGAACCAAATATGATGTCATCGACATAGACTTGTATGAGCATAATGTCGTTTCTAGAGTTTCTAATGAAGAGAGTCTTGTCAATGGTACCTCTAGTATAGCCATTCTTCAGAAGAAACTAAGAAAGAGTCTCATACCACAGCCTAGGTGCTTGGTGCAGCCCGTATAGAGCTTTATCCAATTTGCACACATAGTTGGGGTGTTGTGGATCTTCAAATCCTGGAGGTTGGCATACGTAGACTTCCCTGTCTATATCCCCGTATAGAAAAGCACACTTGACATCAAGTTGGTATACTGTGAAGTCCTTGGATGCAGCATAAGCAAGGAAGATCCTAACTACCTCAACTCTTGCAACTGGTGCAAAGACATCAGTATAATCGATTCCTTCCTCTTGAGTGTATCCTTGAACTACAAGTCTTGCCTTATTCTTAATGATCAAGCCTCTATCATCTCTCTTGTTTCTGAAAACCCATTTGGTGCCTATAGGTACTTGACCAGATGGTAGCGGACATAGGTTCCATACCTTCTATCTCTTGAATTGAAGCATCTCCTCTTGCATCGATTCAATCCAGCTACTATCTTTCAAGGCATCTTCTACCTTCTTGGGTTTCATCTGAGATAAAAAGCACGAGTACAAGCAGACATTCCCTTGATGAGTCTGTCCTCTTGTTCTCACACCCTCAGAGACATTCCCTATGATGTTCTTAGTTGGATGAGTGTTGTGAATCCTAAGACGAGGAATCACTTCCAGTTGCAGAGATAGATCCAGTTTAGACATATTCTGCTCAGGAACTAGAACACTCGTCCAGCTGTTGTTTCAAAGTCATTCAACGAGGACTGATTGAATGAATGAGAAACATCATCGATAGTTGGCTGTGAGGTAGTATTAACAGTTGCCTATTCCTTCAAAATACTACCTCCTTCTGCTTGTGTTATGGTGGATCACCTGATGAGTTTTGAGGCTCAGTAGGTGACTCACTTGTTGAAGCTTCACTATTCCTTGATATAGTTAAACTGTCGGATCTGTGAATAGTGGAAGCTAGATGTAGTGCAACACTTGGAGAATTTGGTCTAGGCATGGGAAGCTCAAACAGTTGTTCATTAGCAGCAGCATCAGCATCATTTTGAGCACCTATTCCAACTGAAACATTCTCACAAGAAGGTTTAGAATAGTTTGGAAACAATTCTAAATCAAAGATGTGATCAGGTCCATTCCCCCTAACACAAGGAGTGTGCTCATTAACAACTATATTGGATGACTCCTCAAATTGTTGATTCTTAATGTTGTATACTCTGTAAGCTTTGGAACTAGAAGAGTATCCAACAAAGATAGCATCATCCGAATTTTCAGCAAATTTTGCTAAATTGTCCTATGTGTTAAGTATGGTACATCTGCTGCCAAAGGACCTTAGAAAGCCAATGAACGGTGGCCTCTTATTCCATAGCTCATATGGGGTTTTTCCATGGATCTTAACTACAAGAACTCTGTTCTGCATATAGCATGCAGTGTTGACTGCCTCTCCCCAGAATGTTAGAGGTAGCTTTGAATCAACTAACATAGTTCGAGCAGCCTCAGTAAGTGTCCTATTCCTCCTCTCAGCAACACCGTTTTGTGGAGGAGTTTTGGGAGCACTATATTGTCTGGCAATCCCTTTTGAGTTACAGAATGAGTCAAGAACGAAGTTCTTAAACTCAGTCCCTTGATCACATCTAATTATTTTAACCTTGTGATCAATTTGATTTTCTATTTTAAGAATAAAAGATTTTAATGTTTCAGCAGTTTCATATTTAGTTCTTAAAAAGAATACCCATGTGAATCTTGTAAAATCATCTACTATCACAAGGCAATATGATTTCCTTCCAATGCTCATTATACTTGTGGGACCAAAAATATCCATGTGCAATAAGTGCAATGGAGTAGTGATAGAGTTAACACATTTGGATTTATGAGATGTCCTGTGTTGTTTCCCTTTCAGGCATGCAACTAATTGTCTTTGCAGAAAAACTCCTTTTTAGGCAAACTATGTACCAAGTTATTTCTAGCCAATTTGTTCATTGTCTTAAAATTTACATGACACATACGTTTATGCCACAATGTTGACTCATCACTATCAGCTTTAGAAAGAAAGCTCATGCTTGTACATATCCCCTTTCCTGGGAGATCTAAGAAGCACCAATTCCGGAGGAATTGTCATCCCTAGTTTGAGGATAATGCACTCATGTTCTGTGTAAAGCATTTGGTGCTTTTGATCATAGAATTGAGAAACACTTAACAGATTTGTTTCAAGCTGTTTGACAAAGTTAACTTTGTCAACTGTTACATACCATTGGATATACTCCCTCTGCCAGAAATATATCCTCCGGCCTCACCTCCAAATCCATCATAATGTTGAAATTGTTGAAGGAGATGTCCGTTCACTATCATGTGCCTGGAGCATCCACTATCTACAATCTATACATTGTTGTTCTTGTCAAATGGATGTTCCTGCACATAAGATGAGATTTCAGTTTTGTTTGGAAACCCAAGCTTTATTGGTCTTGGGTACTTCCAAAGATAATGACATGAGTGAACCAAATGATATGCATGGGGGTTCAACAGAGGTCTTTGAGGAAGAGGTTTGGGCTGCAACATCTTCCTTAATCTTCCAGTCCACCCTTTGGCTGATCTTGGAGGATGAGCTTGTTGAAGCTTTTGCAGCATGGTCTTCTTCCGAAGCTTCTTTCTTTTCGGAAGAAGTCCTCACCACCTTTTCTTCCAAAGCAGTATTCTTCTGGGATGGTTTCAAGGGAGCTTTCTTGTTCTTCCGAACCTTAGTAGCTTTTGCTTCCGAAGCCATTTTCCCTTCGGAAGAAGGAGTTTCTTCCGAAAGAACTTGGCTTTGGAAACTAGCTTTCCCTTCTTTAACTCTTGAACCATGTGGAAGGGTCCAAATGTGAAACCTTCCCTGACTCCTTTTCTAACATTATTTGCATAATGTGTGCTTGCAGGATTGTAGTAACAATCTTTTGCCATGTGATTTTGCAGGCCACACATGATGCATGCGATGTTAGTCTTTGGGAAAGTGAGGGTTGCTGTTTCTTGGTTTTCTTTTCTTCGTCAGCAACTTTTCCCTTTACTTCTGATCCTTTGGTAGGACAGGAATGCTGGTATTACATTCCTTTCCTGAATCAGAAGTACCTAACACTTGGAAACAGCTGAAACAAAGACACCCTTCTGTTTGGGGTCAATTTTCAGTTTGGATTCAACCACTTTCTTAGCAGTTCTCCTAGTAGCTTTAGCTCTGCTTCTTCTGGCTTTGGTGGTTAGGATTTGATCATCATAGGAGGCGATGGGGTTATCTACCTGTTCCTTCCCTGTGGTGGCCACTATTGGTGCCTCATCCTTTAACTCTGGAAAGAAAGGGTCAGCAGTTGGAAACTCTTGCTCTTTAGTACCACATCTAGGCTATCTGAGGATTATAGGAATGTGGTGGAGAAATTTCATTAGTTCCCAACCCTTCTTTGTTTGATAACAGAGTTTAGATTGGGAGGATGATGCAAGAATAGCTTGGAAGTTTTGCTCAGAGATAGCATGCTTCCTGGCCTGAGCCCAGCAGTGACTAGCTGGGCTTGAGCCTAAGACAATTTGGATATCAGATCCTTGATTTGAGTCTTGTAGTGGTGTGTTCATGTTTCAAAAGAGATACAGTTTTCTCCAACTCATCAATTTTCTTTTGATAGTCAGATTCACTCTTTTGAAATCAGATTTTAGAATATTTAAAGACTCAATGTCAGATCTGATTTCCATATGGTAATCTGAAAGAGTTTAACTTTAGCTATACAGGCTGGAGTGCAAAGATGTTCATATACCTGGGCATCATCTGTTCCGGCCATGAGAGCTTGAGCAGGAGTCACATCCTGTACCATGAAGCTCCAGTCAACTTCTTGAGCCATTGCGGCTGTTTCAGTTGACTTCTCAGTGGGCTTTGAGGTTGAGGGATGTGTGGAGGCTTTTGGGGTTCTCGGATTGGTCTTGGGAGCCTTGCATTCCCTTGCAAAGTGACCTAGTTGGTTACAGTTGTAACACTTTACCCGGTCTTGTCAAACCCGAATTTGCTGGTAGTTGGGTTTTGAGGGAAATGCCTTCCAGTTCTCTTAAAGAACTTCTTTGCTCTGTAAGTTAACAGAGCCATTTGCTGGACAATGTCCACGTACTCTATGTCATCTGGGCTGAAACACTCAAGATCATCAAAGCAGTATTGAAAATCCCCTGAGTGTCCACCTCCTGAGACAAAGGCACAACTTTCCTGGAAGGGATTGTGTTGACCCTGTTGAGACCTTGGAGTCACAGGATAAGTGATGTAGGGACTAGATGAGCAGGATGGCTGCTGATAAGTCAGGAAGTGTTGAGGTTGAGGGGTTAATGAGCCTTCAGCAACCATTAAAGCATTGCTAGCAGGAAGACTCATAGATCTGCTTGTTTGGTGGCCCTTCTTACTCTCCATCTCTAGACGGTATCGATCAAGGATGCCATAGAGCTCAGTCATGGAAAGAGTGTTCAAGTTTTCTGTTCTCTTGATAGAGACACAGTAGAATGTCCACTTATTGGAAGAGCCCTCATGAACTTTCTGGTGAGATCTCTAAGTTCAGGAGTGATCTTTACAGACTGAAGGGAAGAGATAAGATCCATGTACTTGAAATACTGCTGGCTGAGGGTCTCTCCAGCAATATGAGTGAAGTTCTCGAACTGCTGCTTCAGTGAGTCCTTCTTTGAGTCGTTGAAGCAAGAATACATCTGAGCAAGTGCATCAAACAATTCTTTGGCAGTCTTGCAATGCTCGAACCCCACCATAATAGAGTTTGGTATTGCAGTCATGAGAATAGTCATAGCATTGCTATCGATGTCCATCTTCTTTTTGTCTTCATCAGAATAGTCCTCCAAGCTTTTTCTATCATGGCACCGTTTCCACCAGGTGAAGCCACCTTTGGCTTGTACGGTCCATTGACAATAGAGTTCCACATTTTGCTGTCTTGGTATCTAATGAAGCCTTCCATTGTTCTACTCCAAGACCTAAAGTTTTGAGGGGTGATGATTGGTGCTTTGGTCATCGTCCCCATTTCTACTTTAGATTTGTTGAGCGCCATTTGAGTGAGTAGGTGGTAGGTAGGAGTGAAAACATGCTGATTTGGATGGTTAGATCATGCAATCAAGAGCCTGAGAAGCTCTTATACCAATTGCAGGATCGGTGTTTGTCACATAAACACAAGGTTTTCTCTTAAACTCACCTAGAAGCACACTCGGGTAAGAATCAATAAGAGTTGATCACAATATGAAAAGTAACTAAGAACACAAAAAGATAATTTCAAGATATTTTTATATATTGATTCTCAACTTAAGATACAAAGACTCTTACAAGCAGATGATAATTTTTCTATGAGTTACAAGGAGAACCTATATATAATACTATCTACAGCCGGATATACTTTGATACGAGCTGGGATCCTTTAGCTAAAGCCTATACTACAAGACTATAGTAAATGTATCTTAGATAAAGTCTTATCTAAGATTTGGTAGTCAGGACATGTCCGTGACTTACCTTTTGTCACCAACTAAAGAAGGCCACTGTACTATCATGAAAAGGTAAACAGTGGAATAATGTATGGTCAACAACATGGTTCTTTAGGAAGAAGACCATGCTATATCAGAAGTCTGCAGCGGAGTGTGAGAGACCATACTTGTGCCCACTCGTTATAGCAGTGTCTTCCAAAGGTTAAATGGCTTCGAAAGAGTAAGTACTTTCGAAGCCACTTTATACTTCGGAAGAGGCTGTTCCTTCCAAGACTTGGAGACTTCTTCTGTTCATCATACTTCGGAAGTGGTCTTTACTTTATTCTTCTAAGTCTTGAACTTCGGAAGTATGCATTTGTCTTCGGAAGTAGAGTTCTGTCTTTGGAAGTTGGACTTTTCCTTTGTCTTTGGATGAACTCTACAACCTTCGGAAGTTCCATGACAAGCTTCGGAAGCCTTTGCATGCAGCACCAAAATAACTTAAGTGATCTAGTTTTGATTGAATTAGCCTTCTTCTTGATCCAACAATATCTTCCTTAAAATGATGAAACTATACTTAAAAGTCTTAAATTGTGTTTCATGTGTTTAAAAGGGCAAGATGGACAAAAGAAGCATATTTAACAAGAAATTGAAGCGATCCGAGCTTTGGAATCCAAGCACGAGGCCGTGCCTCATTAAGCACGCCCCCATGCCTTGCCAGAAACACCCCCCGTGCTAAATTAGCACACCCCCGTGCTTGGACATCTGACAAGGACAAAGGTATTGTCCCCTAAAAGTAGACACGGGGCCGCGCCCACCTCCAACATGGGGCTATGCCCCATTTAGCACGGGGTCGTGCCCAACACAACCTGCATGTACGAGCCGATCAACTTTCGTAAGCATTGTACTAGCACGGGGCCATGGCTTTTAGGCACGGGGTCGTGCTTAAACACTTCGGAAAGCCTATAAATAGAAGCATAAGTTCACCATTTTTGGCAAGCTTTGGTAGGAGAGTTACTCTGCAGAAGTCTCTCGGGAATGAAGACTTCAAGGTCATTTGGAGGCTCGGGAGGTGCATATAACACTTGGAAGAAGCTCGGGATCATCTAAACACAATCCATTGGGGACTATCGGTTTGATAGACCTATGATAGACCTAGGTCCAGTACCAGGAAATAGCTGGGTAAAGTTTATGGTGGAAGAAAAAAAAAGGTAACGATGAAAGAATGAAAGCATGAAAGATTAAAGAAGATAATAATGATATTATCTATGTGTACGTATGATGTGTGATCACATGTTAAAGAAATGAACGGTTTAATGAAAGAAAAGTATGTTTTAATGTCAAACTAGAACTCACTCAACAACGCTGACTTTTTTTGCATTTCCAGTTGGCAGGTGAGCATTGTTGAGGATGGCACGGGGCAGCTACTTGGCATTGGGATGGCGTTATTTTGTTAACGTTTTTGCATGATAATATGAACAAATGAAATTATGTAATGAATATTGTATTATTTTGCAGAAGCATTGTTAATGAAAATGGTGTTTTAAATGTTTCCGCTACAACGTTTATTTCATGTTAATGTAATTATATGTTTTATGAGCAATGATTGGCCAGCTGTAAGCATCCCGGGAACGAGGCGTTCCAAGTTGGTATCAGAGCCAAATTTTAAGTGAAACGGGTAAATTTTCAAAATAAACCTAAACTTAAACTGAGAATGGGATGGAAAGGGAAGGGATGCCAATCTGAGTAGCTGCGTGCCATCAGGTAGTTTTGTAAAGTTAACTGGTATTACGTGCACATGTTATGTGGTTATGTGTTGCTGGTAGAGTTAGATGCTGATGTAGTCAGGGTAGGTAATGCTTGGGTTATGAAGAGTAAAGTAAGTGGCTAATCACAACTGGCCACTGTAATTAGGGACTTACTATACTTGACATAAACAAATTTGTTTCCTTGAATGACCGTGTTGGTGTTTGAATTTGTCAATGTGTGTGTGTGAGGATGGCCGTTGGTAGATCATCTAAAGCTTAGCGTGGTGAGGGTCGTGGTTCTGAACCACGAGTTATGAGAGGAAGGCCTAGGGCCGAAAAGGTGGTTCATGAATAACCAGAAACCCCTCATCGGGAAGGCGGAGATGAGAGTGCTAACCTGAGAGCCTCAGTGAAGGAGGTAGTTGTGGAGGAAGTGCATCAAGTCATGCAGACGATTCTACTGTCTCTGGTGACCGAAGTGAAAAAGGCAGTTAGAGAGGGGGAGAGAAGGGAAAGGAGTAGACCTACGGGCGAAAGAAGATAGTCCGAGACTGAGACGGTTCCGTCTGATGACGAAGAAGAAGAGGAAGAAGAAGAGCCTGTGTAGGAGGCGGCACGAGGCTGTAACTATGAGGAATTTCAACGGTGTAACCCCCTACATTCGACGGTAATGGCACTACTGCTACTGCTGCTCACTAATGGGTGAGAGAAATGGAAGCTATTTTAAATATCAGCGAGTGCCGGGAGGATCAAAAGGTGAAGTTCGCTATCCATTCTTTTGTAGACTCGGCTCTGTGCTAGTGGGACAATATAGTCCAAGCCGAGGGTAGTCGGGTAATTAGGATGATGAGATGGTCTGAGCTGAAGAAGTTGGTGATTGAGGAGTTATGTCCTCATAGAGAGATGGATAAAGTTGAGAGGGAATTCCTACAACTGGAGGCAGGAACGGTGACGCACCAATAGTACACCACCAAATTCAATGAGATGGCAGGTCTGGTGCCGAATCAGGTGATGCCTGTATCATGAAAGATTAAGAGGTACATTCAGGGTTTGCCAGCGGACATTCGCAGGCATATGATCGCCCCCCGACCGAGCACGTTTAGGTCGGCGGTGGATTTGGCAGGGAGGTTATATGATGAGAGAGCTGTAGTGGTGGTGGCTGAGGGTAGCAGGAAGAGTTGAGGTGATCGAAACTAGAATGGGAAAAGATTTGGTCGGGGTAATGCCTCGACAGTTAACAAGAAGGCACGAGTGGATGACCGCCATGTGGCCACACGAGTGCGGGGTCAAAAAGATGCGGCGAGTGTGGAAGGGAGCATGCGGGAGAATGTAGGCTGGGATTGAACGGTGCTTCAAATGTGGGAAGACGAGGCATATAGCCAAGGACATTCATACAGTCCGGTGTTTTAACTGTGGTGAAGAGGGTCACATGAGTAGGGATTGTAAGAAGCCAAGGGGTCAGGGTTCTGGGGGAAAGAATACGGGAAGTGAAGGACCGAGGGCGAGCGCCAGGGCCTTGACTATGACACAGGAGGAGGCTAGGATGGACCCTGATGTTGTGTCCGGTACGTTTCTAGTGAACCAAACTTTAGCTTCTGTGTTATTTGATTCGGGTGCCGGTAAAAGTTTTATTTTTGCTGCTTTTTGTGCTAAGCTGCCTATTAGTAGTAGACGTATTGATGCACCCTTCGATGTAGAAACTACCATAGGTAAGTCTACCAGGATTTTTGAGATGATAGAGAACTATGATGTGGAGCTAGAAGGTCATAAGTTTCCTGTTAGACCATTCGTGATGACCTTAGGTGGTTTCGATTTGGTTCTTGGGATGGATTGGTTGGCGGAATCCAAGGCGAACATTGTGTGTCGCAAGAAGATGATTCGTTTGACAACGCCTGACGGGAGTTTGGTAACTGTTTATGGAGATCGGGTCACGACGATCCCGAAAGTAATCTCAATGGCGATGGCGGATTAATATTTTTAAGAAAAATACTAATTTCCAGTACTAGGACATATATTAAATTATTATAAGACAATTTTTACTATAAAAATATTTTCTTTTATATTTACACAAATTTCTCACGTATACGGTGATTTTTAACCCGAAATCGCATGGTTTTACGCGCATAAACTGTATATCAACTTGTAAGGTTTATACTTTAATGCTGATGCAACCAAAGCAACCAAAGAGCTCTCAAAATCATGCATGAAGTATAGAGTAAAGTTACTTCGAAAGTTTTACACAACTCAAAGGAAATAAGCCAAGTGTAAATCTTCCGAAAGCAAGTATTTCAAAGCTTTAGAGACAAAGTCTTCCAAAGCCAAAGACTGATTTCTTCCAATGACAGACAAGACATGCTTTCTCTGATCACCTTTTGACAAAAAAGTTGAACAACTTTCCACTACAACCTTTGAAGACTCATCAACTTAGATAAATTTGTGAAAAGGTCTATGCTTTTGTTCAACTGTAAATTATGGTCATTGGTATGTAACATTCTACTTTTATACCTTTATCCTTTTTGTAATATGTTGGACCCTCAAAGGATCATACGTACCAATCCAAGTGGTGGGTTGATGGTGTTCTGCTAGAAATTCCACAAGTCTAGGAACCAATACGGATGAAGAATCTGCAAAGTGAGTAGAAGTATCGGCCATTTGCATTAGTCAATGCGGATGAACATAGAACAAATCCTAACAAGTGTTTTTTCTTTCGCATTAACTGTAAGGTCCCGTTCCCGGGACACTTACATCTGGTCAATCCTCGCACATAAAACATATAATTACATTAACTTTAATAAAATACTGCAGTTGAAACATTAAAATAACTTTTCATTCCAGTATAAATACTTTTGCAAGTTAATACAATTTGCGTTACTAAACATCATTTGTTCGCATTACAATGCAAAAACATTATACAAGGGAATGCCATCCAAAATGAGCCAAGTAGCCGCCTCGTGCCATCCTCAGCAACCATTACCTTCCAACTGGAAACACATAGAAGTCAGCGTTGCTAAGTGAGTTCTAATTTTAAAATAAAACATGCTTTACTTTCATTTAAAACCGTTCTTTACTTTCCATCAAATCATACTATACTTTCGTACATACACATAGATAATAACATTATTATCTTCCTTTACTATTCATTAATTTGTTTCTTTATCTCTTTTCGGATCAGTCTCATCAGCTGTACCCTAAACGTATGCACAAACTGGGTACTGGGCCGAAGATCATAAATAACTTCCATAATGCACACAGCCTGACAGTAGCACCAAGGTGAGTAACCACTATAATCCATGTACTATATCAATGGTCAGTCACAAATACTGGACCCCTACGTGTATCCTATCGGTTAGCTAAACCACACACAGTTGAGCTTACGACATTTTAGAGTCGTGCACCTTCATACATTTTCTTGCAAGCCTTTCTTTACTTTCTCTTTCATTAATGCATGCATTATATCATTATGTTCCTCTTTTTATTATCTTTCACTTTACGTTACATAATACTTTACCATTTCTTTCATAACTATAACACATAGAGCCTCGGGAAAGATAAACATACATAACATGAAACATAAACATAATCATACAAAACATCACCATACAAGGCACCATCATACATACATCATCAAATCATATCATACATCGGCCTCTGCATCTTCTATGACTTCAAAAAGTCAACTTACATAGCCCCTGTGAACCTCCCAAGTCAAAGCCTACATTTCCCTTTTTCCCTAAAAATTAGAAAAATAAACTAAGTCTATGCGCATGGTCACTATGCAGGCGCATGACCTTTCAAGCGCACGGGGAACACTTAGGCACATGGGCAACTTTCAGGTGCATTGGCACTATTGGGGTGCATGAGCAACACTTATTCTGTTCTGGACAATTCTAGGCGCATGGGCACACTGCAGGCGCATAAGTACTATTCGGGCGCATGTGGTTTTGGGAGCATTAGACACTTTTTAGGCGCATGGGGAGACTATAACACACTTAGACATCATAATTTAGTTCCCAATCATCACCTATCATGATCTAAGCTTAATTCATACATCCAAAGCCTTAGAAACACAACCATAACATCATCATACACATACATAGCCTAAAATCAAACCCCACCTGCAAACACATACACATAAACACATACGGGTATAAAACCCAACTTTATAAAAACGTTCATACATGCATTTCCAGTCCCAAAGCAGTTTAAAACAAGTAAAAAGGGGGTTCTAGAACTCACCTTAGAAGTCTTTGGTTTTGACTTCTTCAAAACCCGTTTGCAACTGAGTTCAACCGCCTAGAAACCCACCAAAAACATACCCGAACACACAAAACACACATAAGCATATAACCGAGGCATGGCCAGTCAAGAACACCATAAACACATGAATTCTTACCTTGAATTCAAACTTCTGCACTTGTTCTTCAAAAACCCGAGAGTTTTCAGCTCTCCTTTCTTTCTCTCTCTAAAAATATCCGAAGTTATGTGTGAAGAGAGGCTCATGGGCGGCCATGCCACCTTTATCAACAACTTTTGAAGACTTTTGTCCTTTCTTACACTTTTTACCCATTAACTTGGGTAATATATCTTTTCTTTCTTTTTCCTTCACTTTATTCTTTCTTTCTTTGACTTTTAAAATAACCGGGTGTTACAAGTCCACCCCTCTTATATAGGTTTCTTCCCTGAAACCTGTATTCCTTAAATAATCATGGGTAATACTATCTCATTTCCTCCTCTGCCTCCCATGTAGACTCAGATCCCTTCCTATGCTTCCACTATACAGCATAAGAGGAACAACTGTATTCCTTTGTTGGATTCTTTATGCCCAAGATACATAGAACATTGATGTGGTTAGTACGTTATGATCCAAGTCGGGTCATACCTAATAACAAGCTTAGCAAACACCAAATATTATTTAATTGATAATATGATCATGCAATTAAATAAATACACCAATTAGAAAATGGGTTTTCTAAATAAGTTGCATATGAGATTGAACAACTTATATGGATATTTTGTTCATGGATATTATTGTAATGTTGTTTAATTTAGTTAAATACCATCAAATAATAAAAGTGTGTGTATGTTATATAATTGAAAGGTTAATTATATATATATATATTATATATATATATATCTATTTTAAAACATTGGTTTAATAAAATTGGGTTTTGGTTTTGGGGGGAAAACCCCATCAAAACAACAAGTTTCGGCCGCCCCCCTTTTGGGTGTATGTGTCTTGCTTGTTTTGAGATACCATACTCCAAGAACTCAAAAAAAAATATACACTCTATCCAGCTCTCTCTCTCCCAAATGCAAAAGGGTCACAAGAACAAAACTCTTCTTTTGGAAGAAAGAGTTCATGTTCACGGCTGGGATGAGATTCCAATAGTTTTCTTGATCTGTTTTGTTGCACAAATCCTTGCAAGAATGGTGTTTGCTTGATGCTTGTGGGTATGGATGCTTGAGGACATCTTTCTTTGGTGTTTTGGCTATTCAACAACATCATTTTCTTCATCATTATCCCGTTTTACAGCAGCTTTTGGAAGGTAGTTCCATAGTTTAATTTTTGGGTTGTTATTTCTTGTTGATAACTAGTTCATACACATACAAATGATCCTTATGTTCTTGGGTTTGTTTTTATTATGATATATGCCTTATTTTTTCAGATTTCTAATAATAATGTTAAGGTATAAATCCGCTGCGTTTTCTTAGTTTAAAATGGTTAAACTACCTTGATATGGTCCAACAAATCCCAACATTGGCATGTAGAACCAGATATGTGGATGACTAGTTTCATTTATCCTTGTAAAATTGGTTTTATGGGGCTTTAACAACCTTATAGGGGCTGTTTTGTGGTGATGTTATAAATCCCCAATCTTTCAAGGTTATATCTAACATGCTTGTGATTAATCTTGAAAGAAAGATATCAAGTGGTTGATTATGTTTTTTGTTTGGACAAAAGACCCTAAATTCTTGGTTTATGTTGGCTGAAAATTAGGGTCATATGGGGGTTTATTTGGTTCTTGAATGTTGTATATGATGATTCATATTGGTGCATAACCTAGCCTTGACCTTGTGTTGATTTGGTTTTATATGGATGTTTGTTTTGGTTGATTTCATTCTTATGGGTTGTAATAATTATTCCTTTGTGGTTGTATTTGGATGTAATTTATTTATTCATTCATTTGTGATGAAATAGATAGATTGAGTATGTTTTCCTTTATTAGAAAATTTGTATTAGGATATAAATTTTGTAAAAGAACATACACAAGATGGAAGCACAAAAGGAAGACACAAGAGAAGGACTTGAAGCATTTGGATGCAAGTTCAAGTGGGGGTCTTTGGAGATCTCATCTTTGTGTTGTGTTCAACCCTTAGGAAAGTCCAAATGACAACACTTGTGATGGCAAACACGTGTTGTCAACATAGTGGCTATGGTTATGCACATGTGGTTGTTTGATATATGCTTGTTTGATTATTCATTTTATGTTGATTGTTTGATATATGGATATGCTTAACAATCTAAGTAAATTACCATAACAAGCTGAATTTTTTGGTTCCTAATCATTAAGTGACTAATAAAAAGGTTATTAAAAGGATTAATGATTTAAAAATAAAAGAGGTTTTATTAAAAGAGAACCATAGGGTACCATGTATTTGAAAGCATGCGAATACAAGGTACATAGAGTTTTCATAACTAGAATTAATGGAAACTTAAATCCCTTTGAAACAAGTTAAACACCATCCTTTTACACGACACTCGAATCACTTGAGAACTACTTGTGGGATAAATGTCACCTAACCACTTTTAGGGAACTTGTGTGTTTGAGGTGAGCTTAACATATTTGTGGGATAAAGGTCACCTAACCGCTTGTATGTGTAAACTCACACATGTGTGTAAGTAGGACGACTTGAATTGGAAACGATGTGCATCGGATCACCGAAGCATGGCGTACAATGGTGTTGATGGGATTTTACATGCCGACTAAACATAAGATGTTTAACCAATCCCATAAAGCTAGAAGTTGCAATAGGTTGCAATTGTCAATGTTGACTACCTTATTAATTTAAATAATGGGATAAAGGTCACCTAACCATTATTTAAATGTAACGTTGGATTGTAGATTTTAATTATTAATTTTCTATGAGACGTGTAAAGGGTATTAATAATTAAAATTCAAATTTTCAGAAATACTAAAATGAACTTTGTAATTTTGTAGTAATGGCCGCAACCACAATGCTACCACCCCGACCGTCCCTACCCTATCACTTAGAACAATCTTAGAAAGGGATCGTCTTAACCATAAAAACTTTATGGACTAGTATCAAAACTTGAGAATTGTTCTCAAGCAAGAGAAAAGGGCCTATGTCCTTGATGATCCTATTCCTAACCAATCTGACCCTAAGGATGTTGAGGCCTATGACGATATTCAATACACTGAGGATTCCATGTAGGTTTCCTACCTCATTTTGCGATCTATGATTCCTGAACTCCAAAAGGACTTGGAGCAACTTGGGGCATATGACATAATTACCCAGTTAAAGGAAATGTTCCTTCCACAAGCTAGGGTAGAGCGCTTTGAAACAGTTCGGGTGTTTCATGCGTATCATATGAAAGAAACCCAATCGGTATCATCTTATGTTCTTAAGATGAAATGCCACGTTGATCGCCTCGAGAGGCTTAATTGTCCCATCTCAAAATAGGTAGCCACGGATTTGATCCTTAATGGCCTGACCAAAAGGTTTGAGACGTTCATAATGAATTACAATATGAACGGGTGGGACAAGAGTATTGGTGAGCTTCATGCAATGCTTAAAACAGCCGAGGCAGGGATGGGTAGAAAGGTTCTACCTGTTCTCTCGACCAATGAGGGAGGCAATAAGAAAAGGACATTCCTTGATCCCAAGGAAAATGTTGCCAAAGGAAAGGGGCACATCAAAGGGAAGGGGAAAGGAAAGGCTAAAGCAGAACCTCCAAAGCCTAAGCTTAAGAAGCCTAAGGTAACGAAGAACGATCCATGCTTTGAGTGTGGAGAGATAGGACATTGGAAAGGGAATTGTCCAACCTATCTCAAAGAGTTAAGAAACAAGAGGGATGCTCAGAAAACATAATGTACAACTTTCATAATTCACAAATGTTATTTCTTAAAACACATGGGTATTGGATACCAGATGTGGAACTCTTTTTTGCAATTTGTTCCAGGGGTTCATAGGAAATAAGCACTTCAAGAAGGGAGACACAAGTCTCTACATGGGAAACAAAGCAAAATTTGATGTCGAAGCCCAAGGAGACAATATTTTGAAATTTTCAAATAGTTTGGAAGTTGTCATTAAGAACATTTTGTATGCTCCTAGTTTGACTAGGAACATAATTTTGTTTTCCCTTTTAAAACAATGTGGTTATGAATTAAAGTTTGTTAACAATGGTATTTATGTTTGTATGGATGATGTATTTTATTTCAAGGCTATGTCTTCTAATGGAATCTATGAATTGGTTCATGATGATTCATCCTATAATAGCTCATTATACCAAACAAGCACCAAGAAACTTAAAATGGTTTTAAGTGATTCTTATCTTTGACATTGTCGTCTTGGTCACTTAAAAAAGAATTAGATTCAAACACCTCAAAAGAATGGTCTTTTGAAAATCAAATAAAAATGTTTCATTTGACAACTGTGAATCTTATTTACAAGCTAGATGACCAAGTTGCCCTTTAGTGGCACTAACAAGAGGGCAAAAGACTTATTGGGTATCATACATTGGGATGTATGTGGCCCTTTAAAGACAATGACTAGAAATGGTGATAGATACTTCATTACCTTTACCGATGATTATAGTCGCTATGGTTATGTGTACATGATGACACACAAACATGAAGCTTTTGAAATGTTCAGAACCTTCAAGAATGAAGTAGAAAATCAACTCAATAAAACTATCAAAGTTCTTCGTTCAGATAGAGGAGGTGAATACCTCAGTGATGCTTTTAGTACCATCTAAGAAGTTATGGGATCATCTCATAACTTACTCCACCTGGATCACCGCATCATAATGGTGCGTCTGAAAGGGGAAATTGAACCCTATTGGATATGGTTCAATCTATGATGGCTATAAGCTCACTACCTTTATCATTTTGGGGTTTCGCAATGCTCTCCGAGGCTCGTATTTTGAATATGGCCCTGACCAAGATAGTCGATTCACTAAGTGTATATTTGTTTGATATCCCAAAGATTGTATATGATACTACTTCTTTGATCCAATAGAGCAAGAGTAATTATTGCTCGAAAGGCTGAGTTCTTAGAAACTAAGTTCCTTATGGAGGAATAATGTATAGAATAGTGGAATTTGATGGGGATCAAGATCCACAAGCCGATACACGTTTAGTTGACACAAGCAATCAACAAGAGGTTGTTGATGATGATCAAGAGGTTGATCAATACACATAAAACATTCGCAGATCTGGTAGAGTTAGCATTCCACCTGAAAGATATGGATCTTTCATGAATGGATGCTATGTGGTTGACTCCTATGAGCCAACCACATACCATGAAGCAGTGTCCAATTCGGATTGTGACAAATGGCTGGGTGCCATGTACGTTAAGATGCAATCCATGTATGACAATCATGTTTGGGAATTGCTTGACCCTCCACTTAACTCCAAACTGATTGGATGAAAAATAGGTTTCAAGAAGAAAATGGATATACATGGAAACTTGGATACTTACAAAGCAAGACTTATAGTGAAAGGTTTCACTCAAAATCAAAGGGTTGATTATGATGAAACCTTCTCGCCTGTGGCAATGCTAAAGTCAATTAGGATATTATTTGCCATAGCTGCATATTATGACTATGAGATTTGGCAAATGGATGTCAAAACCGCTTGTCTTAATCTCGAAGAGACTATCCATATGGTTTAGCCAGATGGTTTTGTCGATCCACAACATCCTAAAAGTATGCAAGTTAAAGAGTCAATCTATGGATTGAATCAAGAATCGAGAAGTTGGAATCAGCGTTTTGATGAAGAGATCAAGAAATTTGGTTTCATCAAGAACGCTGACGTGGCTTGTGTATATACGAAGGCTAGTGGGAGCATAATAACATTCTTAGTATTGTATGTTGATGACATACTACCTTTTGGAAATGATATTCCAACCATGGAAGGTGTCAAAACCTGGCTTGGAAGTTGTTCTTCCATAAAATCTCGGTGAAGCCACCTATATTTTGGGAATATAGATCTATAGGGATAGATCGAGGCGGTTGATAGGTTTAAATCAAAGTGCATATATTAATAAAGTCTTGAAAAGGTTCAAGATGGAAAAACTCTTAGAAAGGTATGATACCTATTCAAAGAGGGACAATATTGAGTACATTTCAATGTCCAAGCTCAAAGGATGAGCAAGATCGAATGAAGGACATCCCATATGCATCAGCTATAGGATCCGTCATGCGATGATATGCACTAGATCAGATGTGTCATGCGAGTTAATCATGACGAGTAGATATCAGCAGAATCCAGGTAATAGCCATTGGATGGTTATTAAAAGTATATTGAAATACCTTAGGAGGACTAAGGAAATGTTTCTAATATATGGATCTGATGAAGAGGAACTCGTTGTAAAGGGTTACACGGATGCGATTTCCAAACCGTTCGAGATGGTTCTTGATCATAATCGTGGTATGTCTTCATTATGAATGGAGTAGCATTGTCCACTACAAAGTCCGAATACATAGCCGCATTATCAGCAGCTCAGGAAGCTGCATGGATAAAGAAATTTATCGCCTACCTAGGGTGGTCTCCACCATTCAAGACCCCTATAATCCTTTTGTGATCACGAGGGTACGATTGCATAAATCAAGGTACCCTGTCCTCTTCAAAAGGCTAGGCACATTGAGTGGAAATTCAACTACATAAGAGATGAGGTTGAAAAGGGAAAAATATGTATACGTAAAGTTCACACCGATCGATACATTGCGGATCCACTCACCAAGCTCCTTGAAATGGCAAAGCATGAAAGTCATACTTGTGCCTTAGGACTTCGATATTCTAGTTAGTACATTATGATCCAAGTCGGGTCATACCCAATAACAAGCTTAGCAAACACCAAATATTATTTAATCGATGACGTGATCATGCAATTAAATAAATACAACAATTTAGAAAATGGGTTTTCTAAATAAGTTGCATATGAGATTGAAAAACTTATATGGATATTTTGTTCATGGATATTATTTGTAATGTTGTTTAATTTAGTTAAATAACATCAAATAATAAAAGTGTGTGTATGTTATATAATAAAAAGGTTAATTATATATATCTATTTTAAAACATTGGTTTAATAAAATTGGGTTTTGGTTTTGGGGGGAAAACCCCATCAAAACAACAAGTTTCGGCCGCCCCCCTTTTGGGTGTATGTGTCTTGCTTGTTTTGAGATACCATACTCCAAGAACTCAAAAAAATGTACACTCTATCCAGCTCTCTCTCTCTTTCTCAAATGCAAAAGGGTCACAAGAACAAAACTATTCTTTTGTAAGAAAGAGTTCATGTTCACGGCTGGAATGAGATTCCAACAGTCTTCTTGATCCGTTTTGGTGCACAAATCCTAGCAAGAATGGTGTTTGCTTGATGCTTGTGGGTATGGATGCTTGAGGACATCTTTCTTTAGTGTTTTGGCTATTCAACAACATCATTTTCTTCATCATTATCTCGTTTTTTAGTAGCTTTTGGAAGGTAGTTCCATGGTTTACTTTTTGGGTTGTTATTTGTTGTTGATAACTAGTTCATACACATACAAATGATCCTTATGTTCTTGGGTTTGTTGTTATTTTGATATATGCCTTATTTTCAGATTTCTAATGATAATGTTAAGGTATTAATCCGCTGCGTTTTCATAGTTAAAATGGTTAAACTACCTTGATATGGTCCAACAAACCCAACATTCCTTAACCTCTTTTCTTTACGATCAATGATCGCCACTGGCTACTCCACATAATTGAGCCATTCATCTACCTCAGTATCCTCAAGTGGAACAATCATATCCTCGTCTACTAAACACTTTCTGACATGAGATACATGGAATATCGGGTGAATCCAACTTAACTCATCCGGTAAATATAGTCTATAGGCCACCTCTCCTACTCGAGCAATGATTCGGAAAGGCCCTATGTATCTCGGGCTCAACTTGCCCTGATTTCTGAACCAAATGATACCTTTCCAAGGTGAGACCTTCAACATGACTCCATCACGCACCTGGAACTCAATCGGTCTACGTCTCTTATCAGCATATGACTTTTGCCTATCTTTAGTTGCCTTCATAAAGGCCTTGATCCTTTCCAGTTTCTCAGTTGTAGCCTCGAACACTTTGACGCTCCCTAACTCTTTATGGCTGCTAAATCAATATTTCAGATTCATTGAGCTTGGATCTTAGGATTCATCATGTTCAGATCTAGAAATCAAAATTAAGATGGGTGGACGTGTGTGAATCGTAGAACAAAGAGATGGATAATAATAATGTTATGATTTCATTGATGTTGATAAACAAGTTATAATGAGAATCATAGATGGTTGGTGAAATCAAACCCACCCAAAGGAGAGGATTTCTCCTTGGGTGGTGATTCACACCATGAGAAACACACACAAAAGCAAGACTTGCATAAATGCACTAGTGGGTCTATTTATACTAATATTACAACATGACCTAATTTTGACTTTCTAATTGTCTTGATGTTGACTTTGTCATGTTGAATTGTCTTGTTTTGATGTAATCAACATGCTTTCATGATCACAATGGACGTGCCTGTTGGTTGCAATCATCCATGTTCATGTTTTTAATTCTTTTTGAAGTCTTGTTCATCAACTGTTCATAAGCATTTCTTGCAACACTTTCGCATTTCTTTGCCAATCAGCATTTGTTTGCAAAGCATCCGCATTTGTTTGCAACGCATCCGCATTTGATTTCAATGCATGCGCATTTAAGTTCAAAGCATCCGCATTTGTGCTTAGAGTACCCACATTTGTTTTATAAGTCATCCACATTTGGTGTCAAGGCATCCGCATTTGGTGACAAGTCATCTGCATTTGGTGACAAGTCATCCGCATTTGTGACAAGCCATTCGCATTTGTGACAAGTCATCCGCATTTGTGACAAGTCATCCGCATTTGTGACAAGTCATCCGCATTTGTCACAAGTCATCCGCATTTGTGACAAGTCATCCGCATTTGTGAAAAGTCATCCGCATTTGTGACAAGTCATTCGCATTTGGTGACAACTCATCCGCATTTGTGTATAACACATCCGCATTTGATGAAGCTTCATGTGCATTTGTTTTTGTTCATCCGCATTTGTTTTTCAGACATGAACAAAAATGATTTCACACTGCAGTGCAGGTCGGGAAACCAGCAGTAGCTTCCATTTCTTCATCTTTTCTTTGTTTTTAATGATGATCGTGTTCAATTGCATCGAATTTTGATGGAATAATCCAGTGAATGATTATATTTCTTCAAATCGTACCATATTAGAACAGATCTGTGATTTTTCTTCTTGATTTTTGAGATGAACAAATGTGTTTTCTCTTTTTTATGTTAATCTTGTTCAATTGCATCGAATTTTGAAGGAATAATCATGAGCATGTTCAAGATTCTTCAAATCGTACAATAGTTGAATAGAATTGTTGGTTTTTCTTCTGATTTTGGGTATGAACAGGTGGGTTTTTGATGAACGGAGACTTTGTTTTTAATTGTTTTTCTTTTCTTCATTGTTCTTGACATCATTAAAGATGAAATCAGATTTGAAAACTAGATAAATCCAGCAACCAACAGCTTTGATACCATTTTGCTAAATCAATATTTCAGATTCATTAAGCTTGGATCTTAGGATTCATCATGTTCAGATCTAGAAATAAAAATTAAGATGGGTGGACGTGTGTGAATTATAGAAAAAAGAGATGGATAATAATAATATTATGATTTCATTGATGTTGATAAACAAGTTACAATGAGAATCATAGATGGCGGGTGAAATCAAACCCACCCAAAGGAGAGGATTTCTCCTTGGGTGGTGATTCACACCATGAGAAACACACACAAAAGCCACACTTGCATAAATGCACTAGTGGGTCTACTTATACTAATATTACAACATAACCTAATTTTGACTTTCTAATTTTCTTGATGTTGACTTTGTCATCTTGAATTTTCTTGTTTTGATGTAATCAACTTGGTCTCTGAACTTGTACAATGAGATCTTCAGTTGGATGTAATTATGATTTGGTAAGCTTCAGTTTATTCCATTGTTGAATCCCAACAATGGCTAGTATCACCCAAACACATGGGCGTTCTGCATCTCATACCATATAGCATCTCATAAGGAGGCATACCAATGCTGGTATGATTACTATTGTTATATAAGAACTCTGCTAATCGCAAAATGGTCATCCCAATTTCCTCTAAAGTAAATGACGCATGCCCAAAGCATATCTTCCAACGTCTGAATAGACCTTTATAACTGACCTTTCGTCTGAGGATGATAAG
Source organism: Flaveria trinervia (assembly GCA_025506515.1). Lineage (NCBI taxonomy): Eukaryota > Viridiplantae > Streptophyta > Magnoliopsida > Asterales > Asteraceae > Flaveria > Flaveria trinervia. The sequence goes on from CM046446.1 coordinate 41,632,584, forward strand.
CCATGCTAATATCTAACCTTGTCCATATCGCATCATGGAATTGCTTCCAAAATTTAGATGTAAATCGGGTGTCTCGATCAGACACAATAGACACCGGCACACCGTGACGAGTAACAATCTCCTTGATTAATTGATCCGCTAACCTTTAGGAAGAATACGTCTCACGGATTGGTAGGAAGTGAGCACTCTTCGTGAAACGATCAACTATCACCCATATGGCATTATACTATCACGTGGTATGTGTTAGCTTCGTTATAAAGTCCACGGTGAAATGCTCCCACTTCCACTCCGGTATATCTAAAGGTTGGATCTTTCCATACGGCTTTTCCTGCTCTGCCTTCACTTGCAAGCAAGTAAGACATTTACTCACATACTTCGCAACATCACGTTTCATACCCAGCCACCAATAATCTTTCTTCAAATCTTGATACATCTTCATAGCACCAGGATGAATGGAGTACCGAGTTTTACGAGCCTCATCCAAAATCCTTCCACGTAGATCCCCGAAACGAGGAATCCACATTCGTCAAAATCGGGTCCTAACACCTAGAGTGTTTTCACCCAGCTCCATGACTAGACCTCTCATCCTTTCGAAGATAAGATGATCTTCCTTTAATGCCTCATCTTGAAACTCCTTGACCTGCTTCATCACCTCAGATGTCATAATCAACTGGAAAGCATTCACCTGACTCGGCTCGGGGCTCCCCTTTAGCCTAAAGGTATCTGCCACCACGTTGGCCTTGCCCGGATGGTAATGGATCTCGCAATCATAATCTTTTATAAGCTCCAACCATCTCCTCTGCCTCATGTTCAGGTCCTTCTGCTCAAAGAAGTACTTCAAGCTCTTGTGGTCAGTGAATATGGTGCACTTCGTCCCATATAAATAGTGCCATCATATCCTTAATGTGAAGACCATGGCTGCTAGCTCCAAGTCATGAGTAGGATAATTAACCTCATGAAATTTCAACTACTGGAATGCATAGGCTATAACTTTTCCTCGGTGCATTAAGACACATCCCAACCTCGAGTAGGATACATCTGAGTAAACCACCAAATCTTCGTTTCCACCGGGTAATGACAGTACTGGAGCTTGAGTCAACCTTGCCTTTAACTCCTCAAATGCCTTCTCCTAAGCTTGACCCCATACAAACTATACATCTTTATGGGTCAACTTGGTTACTGGAGAAGCGATCTTAGAGAACTCTTGAATGAATCTTTTGTAATAACCAGCCAAACCCAAGAAACTACGAATCTCGGATGGCGTCTTTGGAGACTTCCATTGCATTACTGCCTCCACGTTTGATGGATCTACCATAATTCCATAAGAATTCACTACATGAATCAAAAACTGAACCTCATGAAGAAAGAATGCATACTTGGAGAACTTGGCATACAACTTCTCCCTTCTCAACGTCTCTGACACTCCTCGAATGTGATCGGCATGCTCCTCCTCGCTCTTTGAATAAATCAGGAAATCTTTAATAAACACAATCACTGAATTATCTAACATCGGTCGACATACTCGATATATCAATTCCATAAAAGCAGCTGGCGCGTTGGTCAAAGCAAAAGACATAACGAGAAACTCGTAGTGTCAAAACATGTGCAAAAAGCTATTTTAGGAATATCTTGTTCCTTAACCTTCAGTTGATGGTAGCCAGATCAAAGGTCTATCCTTGAAAACCAACTGCCACCCTAGAGCTGATCAAATAGGTCATCAATTCTCGGTAAGGGGTACCGGTTCTTCACCGTCAGCTTATTCAACTCACGGTAGTCAATACACATTCTCATACTACCGTCCTTCTTCTTAATTAATAAGACCAGAGCACCCCAAGGGGAGATACTCAGTCTAATGAATCCCTTATCCAGCAACTCCTGTAGTTGCTCCATCAACTCTTTCATTTCAGTTGGAGCCAACTGATACGATGCCTTAGCAACAGGTTGGGTACCCGGTATCAAGTCAATCTGGAACTCGATCTCGCAGTCAGGTGCCACTCCTAGTAAGTCTTCGGGTAACACATGTGCAAAAGTCACAGACCACCCATACATCGGTTAGTTGTGGTGTTGGCGTATCCATGTCCTTTATGTAAGCCAAGTAAGCACTACATCCACGCCTCATGCACTTTCCCACCACCGCCATTGAAATCACTTTCGGAATCTTTGTGACTCGATCACCGTATACCGTTACAGAACTCCCGTCAGGCGCTATCAATCGAATCATCTTCTTGCGACACACAATGTTCACCTCATAGTCCGCCAACCAATCCATTCCTAGAACTATGTCAAATCCACCTAAGATCATCACGAAGGGTCTAACACGAAACTTGTGACCTTCTAATTCTATGGCACAACCCTTAATCAATTCAGAAATCCTGATAGACTTACCTATGGCAATTCCTACATGAAAGGGCGTATCTATATTCTTACTACTAACGGGCAATTTAGCCTAGAAAGTAGCCGAAATAAAATTTGTACTAGCACTAGAATCAAATAACATAGAGGCTAAAGTTTGGTTTACTAGAAACGTACCTGACACAATATCGGGGTCCATCCTAGCCTCCTCCTGCGTTATCGTGAATGCTCTGGCACTCTTCCTCTACCATTCTCCTCCAGCCTTCTTCACTGCCGAACCTTCAACCCTTGGCTTCTTGCAGTCCCTACTCATATGGCCCTCATCACCACAGGTATAACACCTTACTCCGCAGTTCTTTGCCACATGTCCGGTCCTTCCACAATGGAAACATAATTGGATCCCACTCTACATTCTCCGGAGTGCTCTCATCCATACTTAACACACCTCCTCGACCCTACACCGGATGTGACCACACATCGGTCATCCACCTGTGCATCATTGTTGCTTGGAGCAGCTCCGCCACGTCCAAATAGCTTCTCATTCAAATTCCGATCACCACAACCTTTCTTGCTAGCTTCTGTCACTACCATAGTTCATTCATCGTACAATCTCCCCGCCAAGTCAACAACCGATCTAAATGTGCTCGGCTGGGTAGCGATCAGGTGCATACGGATATCTAGCGGTAGCCCTTGGATGTATGTCTTGATATTTCATGATAGAGGTGTCACTTGATCTGGCACCAACCGTGCCATCTCATTGAACTTAGTGGTTATTGTTGATGGGTCATTGTCCCTGCCTCCAACTGCAGGAACTCCTTCTTAACTTTGTCCATCTCTCAGTGAGTACAAAAATCCTCAATCACCAGCCTCTTTAGTTCTGCCCACTTCATCCTTCCAATTGCCCGACTACCTCGGCTTGGACGATATTGTCCCACCAACACAGAGCTGAGTCCACACACGAGTGGGCAGCGAACTTCACCTTCTGATCTTCTCGGCACTCGCTGATGTCGAGAACAACTCCTATCTCTCTCACCTACCGGTGAGGAACGACAGCAGTGCCGTTAGCATCAAAAGTAGGGGGCTTGCATCTTTGAAATGCCCCATAGTTACAGCCTCGTGCCGCCTCCTGCACAGGCTCTTCTTCTTCCTCCTCATCATTGGAGAGAACCGTCTCAGTCTTCAGTCGCTCCCGTCCTCCCGAGGACATATTCATCTCCCTTTTTTTTCCTTCACTTACAACCTTAATCACTTCGGTCACCATAGACAGTAAGATCGTCTACATGACCTGATGCACCTCTTCCACAACAGCCTCCTTCACTAAGGCTCTTAAGTTAGCACTCTCATCTCCGCCCTCTAGATGAGGGTTCTCGGGTTCTTCATGAACCACCTTTTCGGCCCTAGGCCTTCCTCTTGTAGCCCGTGGTTCAGCACCACAGCCTCCACCATGCGAAGCTTTCGATGATCTACCACCGGCCATCCCCTAACACACTATAAGATTCAAACACCAACACAGTCATTCAAGGGAATAGCTCAGTTTATGTCAAGTATAGCAAGTCCCTAATTACAGTGGCCAGTTGTGATTAGCCACTTACTTTACTCTTTGTACCCCAAGCATTACCTATCCTGACTACATGAGTATTCAAATCTACAAACAACGCTCAGAACAAATCACATAACATGCGCACATAATGCCGGTTAACATTAAGAAAATGCCTCATGGCACGTAGCTACTCGGACCGGCATCCCTTCCCTTTCCGTCCCATTCTCAGTTTAATTTTAGTTTTTTTTTAAATTTACCCATTTCACTTAAACTTTGGCTCTGATACCAACTTGTAAGGTCCTGTTCCCGGGACACTTATAGCTGGTCAATCCTTGCATATAAAACATATAATTACATTAACTTTAAAAAAATACTGTAGCACAAACATTAAAATAACTTTTTCATTCCAGTATAAATGCTTTTGCAAGTTAATACAACATTCGTTACCAAACATCGTTTGTTCGCATTACAATGCAAAAACATTATACAATGGAATGCCATCCAAAATCAGCCAAGTAGCCGCCCCGTGCCATCCTCAGCAACCTTTACCTGCCAATTGGAGACACATAAAAGTCAGCGTATATGAGTGAGTTCTAAATTTAAAATAAAATATGCTTTACTTTCATTTTAAATAGTTCTTTACTTTCTATGAAATCATACTATACTTTCGTACATGATCACACATCATACGTACACATAGATAAAAACATTATTATATTTCATTACTGTTCATCACTTTCTTTCTTTATCTCTTTCCGGATCAGTGTCATCAGCTATACCGCAAACTTACGCACAAAGCGGGTACTAGGCTGAAGATCATAAATGACTTCCATAACACACACAGGCTGGCACCAGCACCAGGGCAAGCGACAAAGATCCCACTATATACTACACCCCAAACGTATGTACAAAGCGGGTATTGGCCAAAGATCATAAATGACTTCCATAACGCACACAACCTGACACCAGCACTGAGGTGAGTAACCATTGTAATCCATGTACTATATCACTAGTCAGTCACAAAGACTGGACCCCTGCATGTATCCTTAGGGGTTAGCTAAACCACACACAATTGAGCTTATGACATTTTAAAGTCGTGCACCTCCGTACATTTTGCTTGCAAGCCTTTTTTACTTTCTCTTTCATTAATGCATGAATTCTATCATTATGTTCCACTTTTTGTTATCTTTCACTTTACGTTACATAATACTTTACCATTTCTTTCATAACTATAACACATAAAGCCACGGGAAAGATAAACATACATAACATGGAACATAAACATAATCATACAGAACATCGCCATACAAGTCACCATCATACAGACATCCTCAAATCATATCACACATTGCCCTTTGCATCATTTATGATTTCAAAATGTCAACTTACATAGCCCCCGGGAACCTCCCAAGTCAAAGCCTACATTTCCCTTTTTCCCCAATAATCAGAAAAATAAACTAAGTCTCTAGGCGCATGGGCACTATATAGGCGAATGGCCTTTCAGGCGCATGGGGAACACTTAGGCGCATGGGCAACTTTTAGGCGCATTGGCACTATTGGGGCGCATGATCCACACTTAGTCTAAATCTGGGCAATTCTAGGCGTATGGGCACTATGCAGGCGCATGAGTGCCTAGGCGCATGAGCTGTCTGGGCGTATGAACACTTAGCCAATTTTAGCCTAAATCTAGGCGCATGTGTACTATACGGGCGTGTGTTAAGAGAGGGTCACGGGCATCCATGTCACCTTTATCACCAACTTTTGAATACTTTTGTCCTATTTTACACTTTTTACCCCTTAACATGGGTAATATATCTTTTCATTCTTTTTCCTTCACTTTATTCTTTCTTTCTTTGACTTTTAAAATAATCAGGTGTTACATTAACAAATGTGGATAGCCAAATCAAATGCTGACAAGTACTTTGGACATCCAGATTTTCTAATACAGATGTCGAGCAACAAATGCACATAAGTGTTTGTTCTTTCGTATTTTTCAATGCTGACGACCAAACACTAATGGTGAAGAAGAAACAAGAAATGCTAATGAAGATCACAACATCCGCATTAGTCAATGCAGATGAACAAAAAAAATGCTAAGGAAGACTTTTTGTACTTTGATTAGTTCGCTAATGTATAGGTCGGGGTAGTTTAGTTAATTTGTAAAAGGCATCTTGTCAGCCTATAAATAGAATAGAAAACCTCGTATATGAGGTGACTATTGATAGACATTATAGACAATCAAAATATTTTGTTTAGTCTTATGTTCACAAGGTGTATTATTACTGTTTAATGCCCAAACGCTAGCATTCATTGTAACCGTTTTCACCTCCATTAATACAAAGAGCTTTTTAGAGTATTTCTTGTATTTAATGTTGTGTGATTGTTTGATTCCGCCATACAATCATTGACTCAATCATCATATTCAGTCCTTGTTGATTCACATCAACAGAGAATATCATTCTGACACCAGTCAATTGGTATGAGAGCTTTAGGTCTCGGTTCATCTTCAGATCTGCTTAGATCTAAGTTGAACTCGATTGATCTGGTGATTAAGTTGCTAATAGAGTGTTCGACTACCTCTACTTAGCGTACAAGTTAAAAAAATCTGCAGAAACTCTTCAACGGTCACTGTTCATCCGTACACATCTTTAAGAACAAACACGTGAACAGTTGCTCAAATCCTAAAAATTACAATAGAAACATATAAAAATCAGCAGAACTAGTTATACATAAGCCTATTTTGGACTATTTGAAGTTAAAAATCAATCAAATCATTATTCAAACAAGTTAAAAACAACTTATTAAAATGGATTCACATAATTTCTCTTACATGGTCATACTCCAAAACCTCCCATGCTTAAACACAAATCTGAATTTAAGCAATGGAAAATCAAATTGACGAACTATATTACAGGTGTGGATCTGGACTACCGGATTTCAATATGTAAAGGCCCTCACATTCCTGTGACACTTTCTGCTGATCAGGCTACATTATACAAAACCTCAAGAATACCTATTCAGGATGTCACACTTGATCATGATGACTACAAGAAGATAAAAGTTGATCCCAAAGCTTATTCTATACTTACTCAAGCACTTAAAATAGATGTGCTAAAAACACTTGAAATGTATGGAACTGCTAAAGCTGTTTGGGATGCACTACTGATAATGTGTGAACGCTATGAAGTGGCTAATATTAACAAGGACAAGCTTGTTAATCGATATGAAACCTTTCATCACTCCAAGGGGGAGTCATTCTCTAAACAACTACATAGATTTGTGCAGCTTGTGAATGATTTAGAGATCATGGAGGTAACATACAAAGTCAAAGAACTGAACAAGAAGATGTTTCACGGTCTTCCAAAAAGTTGGAAATAAAATGTTATGATGCTAAAAAACACTCTCAATCTAGAGGTACCACGTTGGACATCATGATTGCCAAAATAAAAGCTCTTGAACTTGATGAAAGGAGCATGAATCTAGGTGGACCTCAAGTTATTGAAGCTTATAAATTTCCGTCAGACACTCACTTTGTGGAAAATGCATTCATCACTAAGGATGATGATTTTCTCTCCTTAAGAGAGCAAGTGAAGACAACCGATTTCATTGCTACTCCATCAACAAACAAGCCATCAACATCATCTCAACGAACAAGGTTCACCACAACTCCCTCAACTACTCCTGAAGATCAAAGATTAGAAGAGCAAAAGGCAACTTACAATGCCTTTGTTGCTAGCTTTGAAGCTTACTTGGGAAGTAGACTCACTTCTACTCATCTCATCCAAGAAGATTTGGAAGAATTAAATCCAGAAGATTTGGAAGAATTAAATCCAGATGATATGGAAGAAATGGATCTACAGTGGCAAATGGCTATGATTGGAATGAGAGCCAAGAAGTTCTTTAGAAAAGGGAGAATGCTTAGCCTCAATGAAAACACCAAACTTGGATATGACAAATCCAAGGTAAAGTGTATTAACTGTGGTATGAGTAGCCACTTCTATAAAGAATGCAATGCTTCTATAAGAAACAAAACCAATTTCCAAAGGAACTCTCAAGGTTAGTCATCTTCACAACCAAGTACAAGTTTTCAATCCAATAATCAACAACAACAGTATCATTAGCAACAACATCAACAACCATACCAGAGTCAGCCACAACTGACAAATCAAGCACATGGAAGCAATCTGGCATCTTCAAATACTCTTATCATCAAACAAGATGGAGTGTGTGATTGGAGTTTGTATGTGGAGGAAGTGAAGCCTTAATTTCAAAATCATGCGCTCATGGCTCACATCAATGATGGTCCAACTCCTATGCCATGTGAGGTAAAATCCAACCAATGTAGTGTAGTGATAAATGCATTACTAAACTGCAAGGTTAGCGTGAACACAATCATAAACTGGCTGCTAAAATAAAAGGAGAAAAGGTCAAGTCAGAGATGCTTGAAAGAGAAATTAAATGCTTTGAAATTAAAATCAAATCACTCATCTCTGACATTGAAAAATTGCATGGTGAAAAGTACACTCTCGCAACTGAGAATGTGCAGCTAACTGAAAAGTTAGCTCAATCAAAAGCTGAATAATTACATACTGAAGTGAAACTTAAAAAGTTTCAAATATCTTCAATCAAGCTGCATGAGATGCTAGATTCAGAAAAGGATCCTAAGGATACCACTGGGATTTGGTATAATTCTTGTTCCCCACCTTACAATGACAACTACACTATCATGCCTGAATCTATCACACTCAAAGAGTAAAATGAACCTAATACTATTGAACCAAAATCAATAGTAAAAAAAGTTAGAAATCCTCAAATAAACCAAATGTTTATATTGAAACAAATGAGGAGAAAATTAAATTAGGTCACCCAATTAAAATCAAAGAGTGTTTAGACAAGACAGTGAATGTAATTAAACCAACAAGTCCAATCAAAGCCATTGTCCCATTTGTGAAACTTAAACCTGCAATTTCAAAAGAAAAGAAGAAAGTCGTGACTTTAGTGAAACCTTCTACTGAAAGCAGTTCTGATTATGAGATTAAATCTTTAAAAAATTCAAGCAAATCAAACAAAGTTTCACTATCAAAGAAAAGCAAAAGTTTACTGATTTCAAAAAAAAAATCCAGTCAGACCCTCAGTCATCAAAATCAAAGCAAGGAGTAGGTTTTGACATCTGCAATAAGGGTCATGTAAATCAGTTTGAACAGGAAGTCAAGAAGAGGTTGAGCATACAAAAGCAACCTAAAATAGTCAACAAAAGTAGTGTTGTGAAACAAACTACTATAAACGTTGATTTTTCTTCTTCTCTTAAATCAAAGATTATGACTCAGTTGAGAAGGGGTAAATCTACTAAGTCAGCAACAATAAATCAAACTCAAAAAACAAACATATGTATTGTAACATTTGTGAATGAGTTGCTCGTCTTGAAATTATAATGACCCTAAGAAGAGGAGCCCGTGTGGGTAGGAAAGGAACAGGCAGAGGCCCTCGCGAGGAGCCTGGACGAGAAGGAAATCAACCACCTACCCCGCCAGTAGTTAATAACCGATAGAATGTCATGCATAAACATACATCTTGTCATTATACTTTCCTTAGAAACCCTAACTTTCTATAAAAGAATTTTTTATAAGGACTTAGCAATTCAAATGCTATTAAGACATTAACCTCATCACACATCTAATGCATCTTCATAACCCTAGAATTAGTGGTTTAACACCTAAATCTTAATGGAAGGGTGCTAGACTTGAGACTTTTCCTCGCACACGAAGATACCCTTTTGCTTGAAATTTAAGGTGAGTTGAAGTGTTCCCCTTTTACTATTGTTTTTGGGATGAAGCATGCTCTGTTTACATTAAACTATTTTATGCCATACTGTGATGCTATATGTTGTGGTTATGTTGAGACCTGCTAATACTTGTATCACAGTCATTAATTCTTTTGTGAACCGCTTGTTTATATGGGTAGATTTACTTGGGGAATCCCACACACACAGTGCCTTCTGTGATGAACGGGAAGGGTACCTCACTAAGATCCTACGGGGTCGTTTGTGGCATGTAACAGGTTTTATAAGGTTCTATGGTATACTATCCGGTAGGTATGGTCCACTGGTTTGAGGCTCAGTTCTCCTTAAGGGGATTTAAACGGTAACATAATTTTTGAAAACGCTAGTCGAGGCTAAGTGCAGGGTTGATTCTGATCCCCATAAAAATGATACTATGGCTTTTTAATAAAGTGTGGATTCTAATGAATCCTTGTTTTTAAACCTTAAGCACTTGAATTAACAAACTTTTTAGTTGACCTAATTTCTTTTCTTGAGCATGTTTCAGGTAATCCATGAAGGGACTCTAGCTATTATTGAAGACCTTGACCTAGCACTATAGACAAGGCAATGCCATGGTCACGGTGCTTGGTCAATGTCTTCTACAACAGCTAGACCTCACTCATGGATTACCTGAAACATGCTCAAAAGGAGTTTGTGTCAAGTAAAAAGTTGGTGAATTCAAGTGCTTAATGTTTAAAAACAAGGATTCATTAGAATCCACACTTTATTAAAAGCGATAGTATCATTGTTGTGGGGATCACAATCAACCCTGCACTCAGCCCCAGCTAGCATCTTCAAAAATTATGTTACCGGTTAAATCCCCTTTGGGAGAACTGAGCCTCAAACCAGTGGATCGTACCTGCCTCATGGTCCACCATAGAATCTTCTAAAACCTTTTACATGCCACAAACGACCCTGTAGGATCTCAGTGTGGTACCCTTCCAAAAGTTCATCACGGAAGGCACTGTGTATGGGGGATTCCCCAAGTAGTTCCGCCTGTATAAACAAACGATTCACAAAAGAATTAATGACTGTGATACAAGTATCAGTAGGTCTCAACATAACCATAACATTTAGTATCACAGTATGGGACAAAATAGTTTAATGTAAACAAAGCATGCTTCACCCTAAAAACAGTAGTAAAAGGGGAACACGTAAACTCACCTAAAAATTCAAGCAAAAGGGTGTCTTTGTGTGCCAAGAAAAGCCTAAAGTCTAGCACCCTACCATTAAGATTTAAGTGTTAAACCACTAATTCTAGGGTTATAAAGATGCATTAGATGTGTCATGAGGTTAATGTCTTAATAGCGTTTGAATTGCTAAGTCTTTATAAAAAGATATCCTATTATATGATGCTAAATGAGTTGCTTGCCTTGAAATTAGAATGCCGTCGAGAAAAGGAGCCCGTATAGGTAGGAGAGGAACAGGCAGAGGCCCGCGCGAGGAGCCTAGACGAGAAGGAAATCGACCACCTACCCCGCCAGTAGTTAATAACCCGAGAAACGATGAAAGTGTTTGGTCCGTGTACGTACGGAGTACTAACTGATTATACGTGAAATCGAATCAAATAGTGTGGAATCCTATTTGATTGGTGTTGGACCAAAAGAAACAATGAGCTAGATCAGAAAAACCTTTATCTCCCACAGACATCAAAACGACTAAACTGGTCTACAACAGCTGAAGACAAAGTATGAAGACAACAGCTGAAGACAAAGTCTAAAGACAACTGCTGAAGACAACTGCTGAAGACAACTGCGAAGACAAAGTCTGAAGACAAAGTCTGAAGACAACTGCGGAAGACAAAGTCTGAAGACAAAGTCTGAAGACAAAGTCTGAAGACAAAGTCTGAAGACAAAGTCTGAAGACAAAGTCTGAAGACAAAGTCTGAAGACAAAGTCTGAAGACAAAGTCTGAAGACAAAGTCTGAAGACAAGTCTGAAGACAAAGTCTGAAGACAAAGTCTGAAGACAAAGTCTGAAGACAAAGTCTGAAGACAAAGTCTGAAGACAAGTCTGAAGACAAAGTCTGAAGACAAAGTCTGAAGACAAAGTCTGAAGACAAAGTCTGAAGACAAAGTCTGAAGACAACAGCTGAAGACAAAGTATGAAGACAAAGTCTGAAGACAAAGTCTCAAGACAAAGTTCTCAGAAGTTGTCAGAACAGCTGAAGTAGTTCTTTTCAGTAGTTGTGATGGTTTACTTTTCAGTAGTTTGTAATCAGTAGTTTTATTTTATGTAAAACATCTGAAGTGTTTACACTGCAGATGTTATAACTTCAGTAGTTGTAATGTTAGCTTGTACTTAGCTTTTGTGAAGGTGTCAACAGTTGTTGTGGACATCTTCAGTAGTTTAGTTTACTTTCAGTTGTTTGTATAATTCAGTTAGCTGTCACTCTAAAAGAATGTTGACCTAATTTCTTTGTATAAAAACGTGTGTGTGAATGAAAACATTCTCTTTGCAGAAAACTTTCTCTCTCTATAACCGTCACTGTTTGATTGAATATTTATATTATTCTTGCTTAAAAATTTCGTCTAATTCTTGTGTTATTCCGCTGCAAATATTAGTCTAATTGATCAAACTAGATCCTGATCCTTTCAAATGGTATCAGAGCTAGTTAATCATTGATCGATTTAACAATTTATCATTGAAACTGCTCTTTTGATATCTAAGTTTGATCAAATTAGCAAATTTGCAAGAATTGGTTATAGAGTTTGATTTTCTGTTGCTTCTGATGAATTAATTTGAGATTCTTCTTGTTTCAAACTGTGTTGTTGAGTTTTTGAGCAAGATCTGTTAAAATCTCATTGAACCTGTTTGAATTGGTGAAAACGGCTACATCAATCAATGATCCTCACAATACTGGCTCCTCAACAAAGCCTCCGATGCTTGTTAGGAGTGAGTATAACATATGGCAACGTCGAATGCTCCCTCACCTGTCTGTCAACAGTTCAGGTTGTTGGAAATATGTGGTTCATGGACCATATAAGCCTATGGTGAGTAATCCAGAAACCAATGAGATGGTTCAGAAGAAGAAAGAGCAATACGCAGATGAAGATCTGAAACTGTTTGAAATTGATGCTAAAGCCCATGGAATTCTGGCCATGGCACTGCCTAATGAAATATATTGTGGACTTATGCATCATGAAACTGCTCATGACCTCTAGGTTGCTCTGAAAGAACAATTTGGAGGAACTGATAAGGCCTTGGCAAACAATAGAGAGATCCTTGCCCAACAATATAAGACATTCTCTCATAGAAAGGGTGAGTCACTGACTCAACAGTTTGAGCGATTTTCCTATTTGATATCTGAGCTGAAAATGGTTAAACATGAATATACAAACAGTCAGATGAACAACAGATTCCTCAGATCCCTGCCTAAGAGATGGGACATAAATACTATTGTCCTACGCTCCAGTGCAAATCTGGACAATCTATCTCTCACCCAACTTCATGGGAAACTGTTAACATTTGAAAGAGAGATAGAACAGAAAAGGAAACTAACTTCATCTGGGAAGCTCACTAATGATTTTGTACCAGGGAATACTGCTCTGGTGGGTCATGAGTCAGAATATGCTACATCAAAAAGTTCTTATGATGAGCATATAGATTTCTCTTCAAACAGTGCAGATCCTGCTTTTGTGGGTGTTGATAGTAATTCAGGGTGTAGTAGTGATAATTTTTGCTTTTTGATGGATGATTTAAAAGGAATTGCTGAAGATGATCTAGAAGAGATGGATATTTTGAGCCAAATGACATTAACCAATATCAGATCTCAATATTTTACAAAAGGACAGGTAGAAAATTTCCTGGTCTCTCTAGAAAAACCAAAGTTGGTTTTGACAAGAGCAACTTGAGATGTCACAAGTGCCATAGACTTGGACATTTTTCAAGAGAGTGTAGAGCATCTGGATCTAACTCTTCTGCACCCTTTGTGACCTTTCCATGCAATAGCTCACAAAACAAAAGGGAACACTCTACCAGTTCTGGTCATCATTCACAAATTCAATCATCTCCTGCATATTTTGTCCCTCAAGGTCAAATGCCATATCCTTATCCCTGTTCTTACATGCCTCAATCCAGTCAGGTTCCTGTACCCATAGCTCAACAACCACATGTCCTACCTGAGCCTTAACCATCTCAATCAAATCAACAATCTCAATCTTAATCACATCAAAGCTTTTTCACACCTGGAGTTGTTGACTGGAGTAGCTTACCAGATGATCTTTATCGTTATTCTGAACAAGTGTTTTCTGGTGCTGGTCAACATGGCCCTGGAGTCTACTGATGGTTCATGCTCAAATGCTTCATCATCACAGGTACCACAGGTATCTTCTGAGGCTAAGGCCAAGTTGTGTTCTGAGTCATGCATAACTGCTTTTCTCTTAATTAGAGAAGCAAATGTAGCTTTAATTAATCAAAATATTGACCCAGAAAAAGTGATTTCCAAAAGAAAAGCTGAGTTTGAGTCTGTCTTAAAGGAAAAAGATGATGAGATTTACAAATTAAAATGCCAAATCACTGATGAAAAGGCAAAGGTAGAGGTCATTTTAGAGAATCATAATAATCTCAAAGAAACACTTGCAACTACTCAAGTAGAGTGTGAACGTTGGGTAACATCTTGCAAGGGGTTTGAAATGCTTCTCAACAAGCAAACAGCTTTAACTGTGAAGTTTGGGATTGGGTATAATCACACTGTACCTCCTACAGATTTTACTCCCAAGATTGAAGTAAAATCTAAAGGTGAAAGAAATTCCCAAACCACATCATCATGTGTCATCCTCAAGTGATAATCCAAAATCAGAGGATGAAGTCAGTATTAGTACCTCAACTAATCAATCTGCTGATGGTCTCACTGCTGATAAACACATGATCAAAGAATAGCTGAGCACTTCAGGTGTTGTGTCACAAAGTATTCAAAGTACTAAAGGGCAAGTAACAACACCTGAAGAGCATTTCAAATCAAATGAAAACAAACATGGTTGGACAACTGCTGGAGAGTCTATTAGGAAATCCAAAAGTACTCATAGAAAACTTCTGAAGAACAAATCTTCAGTTGTTACAAATCCTTCAGTACTTAACATAAGTATGAGAGGAAGAAAGTACTGAAGAACACACCTTCAATAGTTTCATCTTCTTCAGCAGTTGAACAATAGAAGATGAAGAAAAAGCCATGTGAAATATGTGGTCTATTCAATCATCTCACTGATGAATATTAGTACAGAAAGCGTTCCAAATTCAACAAAGATAAAATCATTAAAAAGAAAAATAATAAAATGAAAGATGAATTTGAAACCAAGTTTGTGCCACAGTCATCTCAATCTGATAACCCAAAGTTCTTACAAAAATATAAAAAGAAGGAAGGGGTTTATCATAAAACAGCTAAAAATATTCCTCATGGAATATCAAAACACCAGACTAAGTCTGTGTCTTTCAAAAAGGAGGACATGGTGAGTCAGAGGAACCAATCAAAAACAAGTACCGATGTGTCTGCTGAACTAAAGGCTTTAACAACCAATCAGACACAACTAGTTATGATGGTTCAAACCACTAAAATGGAAAACTAAGCCAAAATCAAAGGAATCCTTTTCAGCACCATCTCCACCTTCAAAGGCTATTAATCATGACAAATCAGTTAGTATAAAATCTGTTGATGAGAACAAACCCAAAACCAAAATGGTTTGGGTCACAAAAGCTAACTAGTTTGTTATGACAAAGGCAAGGTTCTTCAGCATGCCATAGAAGCATCTGGTATGTGGACAGTGGAGGATCTTTGCATATGACAGGGAGCAGTTCTCTTCTTCATGACTACTCTCAAAGAAAGAAGGGATTTGTATCTTTTGGTAATGATGCTAAGGGTTACATCATCGGCAAAGGCTTTGTGTCAAATGGTGAGATAAAATTTGATGATGTTAACCATGTGGAGAATCTCAAGTACAACTTGTTGAGTCTCAGTCAATTGTGTGATAAAGGGCATGTTGCACTTTTCACCAGTTAGAACTGTCGGATTCTGTCTTCCAATGTTTTCAGAATGATTGACAAGATATTGGATGAATATACTCTCCTGAAGGCCAACAAGATTGGAAGAGTATATGCCTTAGACTTATCAAAGAAAATTGATCTAAAAGGCCATCCATGTCTGTTCTCCAAGGCCTCTCCTCAGGAATCTGAACTATGGCACAGAAGGCTTGGTCATATGAATCTTAAAAACATGAACTAGCTTATCCATCATGATTTAGTGAGAGGTCTGCCGTTAAAGGAGTTCAAATGTGATGACAATTGTTCTGGTTGTTTAAAAGGAAAGCAACACAAAGTATCATTCCCTCCAATAGAAGAACCAAAGTCCAATGCCTGCTTGTAATTACTACATACATATCTTTTTGGTCCAGTAAGAGTGATGAGCATGGTAAAGAAAAAATACTGTCTGGTAATTGTGGATGATTATTCCAGATTTGTATGGACATTCTTCTTACATTCAAAAGATGAGGCTGGTCAAATCATCATCTACTTTGTGTTGCATGTGGAAAAGCAGTACTCCCTTCCAGTCAAGTGTGTAAGGAGTGATAATGGCACAAAATTTAGAAATGACACACTTGATGAATTCTATTTATCTAAGGGAATCAAGAGGCATATAGAATTCCAAGAAATCCTGAACAAAATGGAGTGGTGGAGAGAAAGAACAGGACCCTTATTGAAGCCGCAAGGTCAATGTTGGCTGGTTCTGGTTTGCCACTAACCTTTTGAGCTGAAGCTGTCAACACAGCTTGCTATGTGCAAAATAGAGTGTTAGTAAATCAGAGGTTGATGAAGACTCCTTATGAAGTGTTACATCATTTGGCTCCTCTCATTTCCTCTTTTAGATCATTTGGGTGTCCCTGTTACATTCTTAACACAAAGAATCCACTTCAGAAGTTTGAATCAAAGGTGGATGCAGGGTACTTTGTGGGGTATTCATCTACTTGCAAGGCATATAGAGTTTTTAATTGCAGAACAAAGATTGTTGAAGAAACCTTGCATGCAAAGTTTAATGAATCTCCAAAGGACAAAATTCCACAAAACCCTGTGGAGTTATTTGATTTGGACATACTGCAATATGTTCCTTATCAGCCTCCAGCTGTCGCAGATTCTGTGAATCCATCATCTCCTGCAACTAGTCATCCATCTGATGGTACAATTGCATGGTTAGTGATCACCTGCCTGTGTCTACTAACCTTGATGTTCCTGTAGCTTCAACAGTTCCATCCACAACAAATGCTGATGAGATCTCTAATTCCTCTACTTCATTTGAATTGCCATCTCATTCTAGGTTTCAAGAGTCTGGATCAACATCTGTTGCTATTGAATCTCCTACAAACACTTGCACATATCTTATTGAGTACCAAGAGCTGAAGAATCACCCCATGTCTCAGATCATTGTTGACATCAATGCTGGTGTCTCAACTAAAAGTCAATTGTCCAATTTCTGCTTTTATGCTCTCTTCATCAGTCAACAAGAACCAAAGAACTATCATATTACATTAAGAGACAATGGATGGGTTGAAGCCATGCAACTTGAGCTTCTTTAGTTTCAAAAGCAGCAAGTGTGGGAACTGGTTCCTCTACCCCAAGGTAAGTATGCAATAGGCACTAATGGGTGTTTAGGAATAAAACTAATGAAAAAGGTCAAATTGTCAAGAACAAGGCCAGACTGGTTGTACAGGGGTTTTCACAAGAAGAAGGTATTGATTATGATGAAACCTTTGCCCCTGTAGCTAGACTGGAGGCAATCAGATTGTTCTTAGCTTATGCTGCTTTCCATAATCTTAATTTTTTTCAAATGGATGTCAAAAGTGCATTCTTATATGGTAAAATAAAAGAAGAAGTTTATGTGTGTCAACCACCAGGTTTTGAAGATCATAAACATCCAGATTGGGTGTATAAGCTTGATAAGGCTCTTTATGGGTTAAAACAAGCTCCTAGAGCCTGGTATGAAACACCGTCTAACTTTCTTCTTCAAAATAATTTCAATAGAGGCTCCATAGATAAAACTTTGTTCATTAAGAAAGTAGGCATGCATAAGCTCCTTGTTCAAATTTATGTAGATGATATTATTTTTGCATCCTCTGATCCACAGTTGTGTGATGCCTTTACTAAGTTGATGCAACAAAAGTTTGAAATGAGTGCCATGGGAGAATTACAGTTCTTTCTAGGTTTGCAAATCAAACAAATGGCTGATGGAACATTCACTCATTAGTCCAAATGTACAAAGGATTTGTTGAAAAAGTTTGATTTACAAAATTGTAAGCCCTGTTCTACTCCCATGTGCAGCATCACACAACTGGATGCAGATCAGAAAGGTAAAGCAGTTGATGAAACTCTTTACAGATGTATGATTGGTTCCTTGATGTACCTTATAGCTTCTAGACCAGACATTATGTTTGCAACTTGTGTCTGTGCTAGATTTCAGGCTGCACCTAAAGTATCCCATATGATTCCAGTCAAAAGGATCTTTAGATATTTGCAAGGAACTCAATCTCTAGGACTTTGGTATTCCACTGGGCACTCTTGCAATTAGTTGCTTTCTCTGATAGTGACTATCCAGGGTGTAAATTAACCAGAAAATCAACCTCTGGTGGATGCCAATTTCTAGGCAATTGTTTAGTTTCTTGGCAAAGTAAGAAACAAACTTCAGTTGCTACATCCACTGCTGAAGCAGAGTACATTCCTGCTGCAAGTTGTACAACTCAGATACCCTGGCTTCAGAATCAATTACTGGATTATGACATTACAGAGACTAAGACTCCTTTATTGATGGACAGTGCTTCAGCTCTTTGTATTGTTAAGAATCTTGTCCAGCATTCTAGGACCAAATATATTGAGATCAGACATCATTTTATCAGGGATTGTTATGAAAAAGGTCTGATTGATCCAAAGTTTGTTCCTAGTGCTGATGAGCTTGCAGATACTTTTACTAAGCCTTTGGACAGTGCAACTTTCCAAAATCTAGTGCTAAGGCTTGGTATGCTGCAGCTTGAATGATTTGACAACTACTGATGATCTCAGTTCACAAGTACTTATGAGCGTTAGTATACAACTGTCAAAAATAAGTACTGATAAGTTATTTTATCTTCAGTAGTTTTCATAACTACTGAAGACTAAATTACTTAAAAGTACTGAAGTACTTTATTTGTTGAAAAGTACTGATGTAGTTACAACTACTGATGTGGTTAAACTACTGATGTCTGTTTTAACAGATAAGTACTGATGACCAATGAAACATCTGAAAATCAAATAGTCTGTTGAGTAAGTGTTAAGGCCAATGAAACAACTGAGATCTATGAATTGACGACAACAACTGATGAGCAATTTTACTCTACAATTGTTTCAAACAACTGTTCTTTCATTTCAAAACAACTGAAGCCAAAACCAAGTCTTCAGTAGTTTCAAACTACTGATGACTAACACCAAGTCTTCAGTTGTTTACAACATCTGAAAGTTAAAACCATGTCTTCAGTTGTTTTCTAACAACTGATGACTAACACCAAAACTTTCAGTTGTTTTCTTTTAGCCGTTTCATAACCTATAAATACCTAACCCTAAGTTCAAACTTTTCTTAAGTCGTTTTCTGAATGTTCATCTTCCATTAATGGCGACCATGCAAATCAAACCACGACATAACTGTGTTTCCTACTTCACAAAATCGGCCTTTTGGACTAAGTTTGATGCTGCCATTGATCTGATGGTTGATTCCCTATGTCAAACTGCTTTTCTTCTGAATCCAACCATCTATCCTGATACCCTTCGCCAATTCTGGACAAATGTCACTGTCCATACTGGTGAGAATGATGTCGCGATCACTCTCCAATCGTTTGTAAACCAGAAGAAGGTGGTAGTAACTCCTGCTATCATTCGCCAAACCCTATATCTGAATGATGCCACCTTTGTTACCAAATACCCGAAGGGCACCACTGATCTATCATTCATCAACCATGGATATGAGGGCGACCTAAGTGCTACAACCATTCTCAAGAAGCACTTCCATGATGCTGAACGCCTAATTTTTCATGGGATCAAATGTCATCTAGTGGAAGCAGGTATTGTATTCTATCCTTGAACGCCAAAGCATAAATTTTTCGGAAATTATATTTTTCAATTAAAAGATCTGGCAATGAAACCTGTGGCTAACAGATGGATATTTTATCCAAGGTTTCTTATGGCCATAATCATACAGCAATTAAAATCTCATGGCCCTGTTGGCCTTGGAGTCCCTGTTGTGGTAGTTTGCCAGAGGTATACTCCAGGCACAACTCTAACCCACAACTCAGGGAGGCTGCCAAACTGCTAAAACACAACCAGAAGGAACCCACAGCCTCATCCTCCAAATCCAAAGTCCCCTCCTAACCACAATCCAAACAAACCAAAAAGGCTACTCAGGGAGTTGAGTCCCCTCATGATGCCCTTGCAACACAAAGGTAGGATGACACTACGGTAGTAATCCCCCTGTAGTTTCCATGACTCTACCAGCTAAAACCGCTCAGGTATCCTCTCAACAGGATCTCATGCAACCAAAAATGGGAAACCACATTACTGGAATCTCTCTCACTTGAGAAGATTTCCATTGAAGAGCACCATTCACCTCAGGTGCAATCTTCTTCATCCTTATCTCCCCCTGAAGCGACCCCTACAAGCCCAACTGTGGTTATTGCACAAGTGCTGACTCAACTACATTCCTCTAACCCTCCCCAGAAACCTATTACCACTGGGAAAACCTTAACAGTTGAGGGAGATAATTATAATGTGGCTGATAACCCACAACACAGGGATTACAGAGTTCAATCTCCCTATGTAGAGGAGGAGATTTGAACATCTGGTGAGGCTGCCTTTTCTCTTGTTTCAGCACATGAACAGGATGAAGATGGTATCATCTCTAAGACCTTACTAGAGGCAACTACTAATGAAGGACATAATCTTGAGGTAGGAAGTCCCCACTTCCAAGAAATAGGGGCACATGTGAATACTGATCTACACTCAGCACATGTTCATCCTGATTTAATCAGGAGGTCAGATGATTTAGCAAAGACTGATGATGACCTGGGCTTTTTCTTTGATATTCTAGCCAACAACACCATTCTTGCCAAAATACAAGAACTGCTTGCCAAAATGTCACAAGAAGCAAGTCCATCTGCCCAAATTCACCCGCAGATGGCAGTTTCTTTTGAAGCTCTCCCAAACACTGAGCCACTCCAACAACTATGCCACCAGCCTTTGATTCAGGCACCATTTCTCAAGGACAGAACCCCTCTGAGCAAATGGTTGCTGCCTTTCAATCCTCCTTACTTCTCATCACTTCCATCATCACTAACATTATGCATCAAGCCATTGATGAGAGGCTTTCCTCAAATCTTCAAACCTTAGTTGATGTTGATGTTTCTAAGAGACTTTGTGACATTCAAACCCCTAACCCATGCAACCAAAAAGGGGGAGTCTAAGCCAGTGAAAGTAGACAAAAGAAAGAGAGTTGAAGAGGAAGAAGAAAAAGAGAAAAAGAAGAAGATGATGATGAGGATGATAGTCTTCCAATCTTTGTTGTTCTTAAAATAAAGATTCCTAAGCCCAGGAGTCAACCAACAACAATCACACCTGACATCCAAAGACAAATGGTAAAAGTCAAACTTGAAGAAGAAGAACAACACAAACAACATGATGAGCAGCCGTTAAGGATTGTTGATAAAGAGTTTCCTAAGTCTTCATCCATACAAGCTGTGAAGAAACATGCTCAGAGGTTGTATGCTCTCAGAATCACATTTCAATATGAGAAAGAGAGAGTGAGAATTTGGCCTGACCCCAGAGTAAGTGACAGAATTTATAAAAAGAAGATTCCAAGTAGATACAATGGCCAAGTAAAGAAGACTGTAGATGCTGAGATAATGCTAGCCATTGTAGTGTCACCCTGGGAAATCCTTGATGACTTCGATAGAGCTTACAAGTCTAAGATGACTCCACAAACTTTACTAGAAAACAAAATGGTAAAGAAGGGGTTGATCTACAAGAAGCTTGAAGAAATAAGAAGAAATGAGTTCCAGTTGTTACTTGAAGGCACTTATCCTGATGAGTTTGCATATAGATAAATAACTACTGTGGAGCTAAAGAATGGAAAGAATGATAAGTACTTATTAGAGTACTATGGGCCTAAGTTCTTCTATGAAAGTGAAGCTGAATAACTCACAATGGAAGAACAAGTTGTATTCCTTAAGGCCTATGTGAGAGAGTCTTACAAACTCATCATTGGGAACTAGGTCTCATGGATGGGATAACAGCTCTATGTCCAATTCCCCAAGAGAGAGTTCCCATTCATCCTTTGCCAATCAAACTTTCTGAAACCTCTTCCCTCGCCTGAGCTTAATTTGAAGATTTCTGAGCTGATCCAGAAAATGATTCTGCCAATAAGTGGGACTTCAATAATCTTAAAGGTTTTGGCTGCATTGGTTCAGGGGGAGTTTGTTGGACCAGAAGAACCAATGAGCCAGATCAGAAAACCTTTAAGTCCCACAGACATCAAAACAACTGAAGTGGTCAACAACAGTTGAAGACAAAGTCTGAAGACAACAGCTGAAGACAAAGTCTGAAGACAACTGCTAAAGACAAAGTCTGAAGACAAAGTCTGAAGACAACTGCTGAAGACAAAGTCTGAAGACAAAGTCTGAAGACAACTGCTGAAGACAAAGTCTGAAGACAAAGTCTGAAGACAAAGTCTGAAGACAAAGTCTGAAGACAAAGTCTGAAGACAAAGTCTGAAGACAAAGTCTGAAGACAAAGTCTGAAGACAACAGCTGAAGACAAAGTCTAAAGACAAAGTCTGAAGACAACAGCTGAAGACAAAGTTTGAAGACAAAGTCTCAAGACAAAGTTCTCAGAAGTTGTCACAACACTGAAGTAGTTCTTTCAGTAGTTGTGATGGTATACTTTTTAGTAGTTTGTAATCAGTAGTTTTATTTTATGTAAAACATCTTAAGTGTTTACACTTCAGATGTTATAACTTCAGTAGTTGTAATGTTAGCTTGTACTTAACTTTTTATGAAGGTGTCCTCAGTTGTTTTGGACATCTTCAGTAGTTTAGTTTACTTTCAGTTGTTTGTATAATTCAGTTAGGTGTCACTATCAAGTGACGTCAGCTGATGTCACATTCCGTTATAAGAGGAATGTTGACCTAATTTCTTTGTAGAGAAGCGTGTGCGTGAATAAAAACATTCTCTTTGCACAAAAGTTTCTCTCTATATAACCGTCACTGTTTGATTGAATATTCATATTATTCTTGCTTAAATTTCGTCTAATTCTTGTGCTATTCCACTACAAATCTTAATCTAATTGATCAAACTATATTCGGATCCTTTCAATTGGCGATCCAATTAGTGAGAACGCAAACCCGATCGATCTAACGATTAAAGAAACGTTAAGATTGAGTAGAAAATGATCAGATGTAAACTATGAAGTTGTAATATGCGTTCTGGATGCTCTGGACAGCTAGGTTATGAGGGTATACGATATAAGTGTCAAAAAGAGTCTTGCTTTTCCATGAATTAAGTGGTATTTACAGGTTTGTAGTCTTCATTCGTGCTACTGAACCATTAGCGTGGTATAGTCGTGCGACTGATTCATACGCACGACTGAAGGTTCAGTCATGAGACTTAGTCATTCTCATGTTTCAATCTTATGACTGATCTAGTCTCCTTGTTTAGTTGTGCGACTGGTTCATTAGCATGATGACTTCATGCGTATGGTCCATAAGTATGGTCCATTAGCATGAATAATCATACAACAACTTCAAACTTATATAATAAGTTCATATATATGAATTAAAGATACATTAACATCAAAGCACAAATCATATATCATTACATCATTTCATTACACATATGTAATAATGATAGACTTTTACATTAAGCACACAAACTAGGGACATATGTGTCAACAAACTCCCCCTTGGACCTAGTTTACTCTGTTGTCTCACATCCTTCATATGCTCTTCAAACTTATTGTACTTCTCCTTTCTTAAGACTCCTGCATGTATTTCAAACGCATAGCAGAGCCGTATCCAATTTTGGAATTGGAGGGCTTATAGAATATCCTATGTGTCATAGAACAGTGGCCACTTGTATAGAGTGTAGACATCTTCAGCTGACAAGTTGGTAAGCCACATTGGGTCAAATACCCTGATAGTTTCCATTTTGCCCCCTTTGTTCAGAACTATGACCCCTTCACCCGTCCTCCAGTCATAATACCACCATTTGACATGTAGAGTGAAGTGCTGAGGCATTTCCCGTAAGGTAATCTTTGACATCGCATGTGGAGGACTCCACTTCAACACTACTTTCGGCTTCCCAGATATAAGGTCCACTTCAGATCTACGGATGTGCCTCTTCGGTTGTTGAGGTCTGAGGTTTACCACCTGGTGTGGTATTCTTTCTTCAACGCAGCTTCAAACCAACCTGACATCTTCCTTGGATTAGCCTACAGTAGATCTAAGCACGCTAGTCGGTTGAGCTCAAAACCAGGAAGAGTCTTCAGATCATGTGGATATCAAAGTACTCAATCCACTTTTCTCTCTTTAAAGCATATATGTTTAAGTTTTCAAATTAGGCCCACACAATGATTTTCCAGACACGTTCTGATGTTTCTTAACTTTGTAGAGTTTGGTGAAGGCATTTTGCTTTGGAGTTGTGCGTTGGGCTCTTATTTCAGCCAAACAAGCTGCCCATTCAGCCTTCTTGATATCAACATCTGCATCCAAGGCTTGAGCTTGGTTTTCATCCTTTTCCTTTTCCTTCTCCATTTCATCTGACTTCTCAAATGTAGCACTGCCAAAAGTATCACCCAAGTTGGGTATCACATTTCCCTGCAGTCAGTGTACTCTAGATAATGTTCTACTGTAAGATCCCCAATCTCAATCTCATCAATATCCTGCAACTCCTCATCACTTAAAACATCAAATTCCGGAGCATCTTTTTCAATTTCGTCTAGATTGAGTTGGAACATTTCTGCTAGCTGCTCGTCGGTCAGATCATGTATAATTTCTCCTTGTTCGGGAGTATAGCTCACTGAACTTTTGATGATCCCTTGCAAACCAAGAATCTTAGTGAATTGAGACTTGATTTGCTGAAGGGGAGCAACATCGTATTCATCCTGCTATGGAGTTTTATCTGCTTGATTAAACATTAAGCACAAAACACATAAGTCATCATATAAAGCATTAAACATAACCAAACATAGATTATACTTAATTAAATTAATCTAATATAATTCAAATACAAAATTTTTTATATACAAATACATCTAACTATTACTTTTGTCTTGAATATTAGGTTCTTTAGCAGGAGGAGCGGAGGATGAGGGTTCTTGATCTTGACTACGTTTGGTCCGCCTCTCTTGAACTCGAGGAGTGGCTAATGCAGCAGCATCACCTTCGTGGTGATCCTCGTCCTCTCTATCTTTCCTGATAGGTCCACCTTCATCAACATTCTCCTCACTGTCATCTTCATCCTCCTCCTCATCATCATCATCACCATCTTTGATCTTCAAAGGCTCTTACTTTGATCCTTTCAGCTTTAGGAGTATCCTCTTGTTATTCTTCTCTAGCTCCTCAATCCTCTATACATAATGGGCATTCTGCTATCTGAGCTATGTGATCTGCTCTGCCTGAGCTACATTGATCTCCATTAGCTGGTTGAGCTGTGCATCTCTTTGCTCATCCCTAGCAAACAGCTTTAGTATAATTCGGTTGAGGTTGGCTAGTTATTCCTTTAACCTAATGTGGGGTAGAGAGGCTCTAGCGGTGAATGGAGTATGAGTGGAAGGACTGGCTTGGTGAGTGGTGGTGGTAGTAGTGGATGTGGTGAATATGGGAGGTGGAATATGTGTGTTGGCTGTGGTGGAGTGGCTGTGCTAGTGGTGGTAGGAGGTGTGGTAGTGGTGATAGGATGTGTGGTAGTGGTGGTAGGATGTGTGGTAGAGGTGGGATCTTTGGTAGCGGTGGTGGTAGCTGTGGTAATAAAGGTGATCCTTCGTCTCATTCTCTTTAAGCCCTGGGTTTAGCCATTCACTTCTTCCTCGAGCCTTTAGAAGAAGATTCTCCTTCTGGGCTTATGGGCTGGTCAGGGGTCTAAGAAGGACCTGTGCCATCAGTAGCGACACCCCTTGACTCACCCTGGCGTCCACCAACCACCGCTATTCCTCGCTTAGTAGCCACAACCCGGCTTCCCACTATCCCGACCAATGGCTTATCATCTGATTCTTCCTCATCCTGATCATCCAGGAAGCTTTGGTGGAAAGCAGCTCCTTCAGTTTCACCAGGAGCATCACCGCCTTGATCTTGGTCATCATCGTCATCATCGTCGTCGGATGTGGTAGTCATGAGGGGCTTAGTATCTGAATCACTGTCATCATGACACCATTTCTTGCGAGCAGGCACCACATAATCCTCCCTAGCCAAATGCCCAAACAATCTCCTGACAAGGAGCTTCACCTGCTTTCCCCTGTAAACTTTTGTCCTGTGTAAAGTGGTATCATCCATCACCTCAAGCCCCACTGCATCATCTCTCTCCTTTGGAACAAAGGAAGCTTCTCATCAATAATCAGTTGTAAGAAACGTGGATACATACAAAAGCATTTCTTGCCTTTAGCCTCAAGGTTCTCCGATCAGATAGGAGAAGATCATACGGGAGAAACTGAACGAATGGTTTAGTACCAGTGCAACGTATGCATTCTGGATTTGGTCGGACGGGTTGTCAAATCCTCCACGCCTGTAGGCTATGCACTTCAGGATCACTTATGCCAAATACTTGAACTGAGGGCACATGTTGCTCTTGTTCAGTACGTCAACATTTATGTCACCGGCATACTTGATCCTCATGAAGCATCCCCGGATAGTCAGGGGATGTAGCTTAGATGGGTAGGTTCCATCCTCACCCAGACCTAAGACCCGTCTCAAGTCGTCCTCAGTAATCTTTATCTCTTGACTGAAAATGGAGCTCGAAATGCAATGTGCCTAAACTGATAGTCAACCCTAGCACTTTCCTAGAATGCCTGCTGGATGGATGTGTAAGGTGTGCATGGAATTAAGATAGCCTTATAGTTCGTGATCTGTGCAGAAAGGCAATAATCCCTGAGAACTTAGCAGTATTCCTGGATGTAGAATCAAGGTGTGCATATATGTTGTGCTTGATGTTGATAGTCCACCTATCTGCCATGGTGCTGCAACCTAAGACATATAAACATTAGATTTGCGTAAAGGATGATAGTTGACTCTTAAAGAACTTGGTTCATTTTGTTCAGTCGTGCGAATGGACAATACGACTGAGTCTTAGTCATACGACTGAGCTCAGTCATATGCTGTGCCATGCGGTTGAGCCTATCGTGCGACTAAACTCATATGCATGGTTCATTCGTGTGATTGAGTCATGCGCCCAGTTCAATCGTGTGATTGAAGTTCATCAGCATGTCCATTCGCATAAAGCTTTTTTCGACACTTTAAATTCAAATCTTGGTCAAAACTTGATGTTAAATGTTGTTATTAGACTCGTAGAATAACACCTAATGTTCTTTAAATCAATGATTATGTTCATTTAAGTGATTTATTCTGAGGAATTTTTTAAAGTTCTTGTTTTGACTGATTTTGGTCCTTAGGGTTTGATTAAACAAGCATTGTAGTCGATTTCGGTCTCACATTACCTGTATATGAAAAGAGTAACAATTAGTATCACAATCAATCGTTAAAATCAATCAAATAAAATTTTGGCAGTGTATTAGTATGTTCATGCGTATGAAGGGTGAGTAATTGAAAGGTGTTACAAATGTGACCGACTCCGTTCTATTTATACTGAGTTAACATTCAGTCATGTGACTGGGCCTATTCGCATTCTTCATTCATGCGACTGGCTCATACAGCCTCATCCATTCGTGCGATTGGTTCATTCTGGTGATCTAATCACATGGATTGGTCCATGCTTATGATCAAATCGTGTGACTGGTTCATACTTATGGTTCAATCATGTGATTGGCCCATACTTATGGTTCAATCATGTGATTGGCCCATTCTTATGGTCCAATCATGCCAATGGCTCGTACTTATGAGTTTGACCTCATACTCTTTCAAACATACACGTTTAACTATTGATAAGACATTATGACCAATGATCATCTCAGACATGACTTTTCAAATTGAAACACTGTTTGATCACCTCAGACGTGATCCTTTTAATTCCAAAAACCCGATTGGTCACCTCAGATGTGACCACTTTTAGTGAGTGAATCACAGATTGAATCCAGATGTATAGTCTGACTTTGACCTAACAAATGACTAAAAATTAAATAAAACAACTTGAAATTAAAACAAAACAGTATTAGGGTTTAGGTTTTTTGATTAGAGATGGATTGAAATCTTTAGAAGAGCATCTAACCGATTTATCTTCCTGGACAACACAATTTCAAGTTAATTTGATCATTTTTAGAGAGATTCATTATGGAATCATACAGGTTTATCAAAATCACTTGGGACAGTTTAACAAAACATTTTGATGCTTGATTCTTGTTTTGACCGATAGTCAACAACAAATTTAGGAAATCATACTAGAGCTATAAGATGCACACACTGATTTTGACTATCAAGAGTTGCAGCCATGATGATTGTCAGTATAATTGTCCTCTTAAATCCATACACATATTTTTGACACTGATTGTTGATACATTAGGTTTGATTATTTCAACAAGCATTTGTGGATCCCACACTTATATGGTAATCAACATTCCTCAGGAGATTTTTGAGCGGTCTACGGGTATTTGACAAGAAGAAACTATTCTAAGAGCTTTCAAAGAGAAGCCAAGCCTCAGGTCAGTGCCACCGTATAGCAGGGAGGCGCAAACAACAATGAATTCTAGAATATTTAGGTTATGCTTATCTTCTACAGTGCCACCGCACAACAGAGAAGCACACAACCTATCATCTTGTTAAGCATTTATATTTCTTTTTGCACATAACGCACTAACAACATTTGTCATCAGCTTGATAGCGCTTAATATTTCTTTTTCGTGCTTTGCTCTTTTTATGGTCATCCGCACACATTTGTGGCATTTATTTGCTCGTCACCCCTTATTGGAAATGCATTGATTGTGTTAAGAAGAAATAAGACGGGAACCCACAGTAAGTTGAACACCTTAGTTTGAATTTAACTCACCAATGAGGTCTCCTTGTCTATTGTGTTGAATCTACCGACACATCATATAATGGTCTAGCAACCTCTAGGTCTACTTTACCTGTGTTACCTCAGTAGCATACTAGTTTTACTATCATTTTCCTTTTATTTTGCTTAGACTTCTCAGATGTATACTTTGAATTTTGTATCTTAATCATTTAAATTCTTTTTAAGTCCTAAACAATTTGTTCTCCGTGTACTATCGTTTTCCATAAGCGTTGAATCAGCATCATAGATTTGATCTCATTTCTATTAGCTAGGTTGTCCTCCTCCCTCGTTTTTTTGTAAGTTAAATAATGAAACTAACAATGCAACTAATTTAATACTAAACTAATATATTCTCCCCCTAAAATTCTAAAACTGATTTTTTTTGTTTTTGGAATTTAATAGAAAGGAAAATAAAATAAAATGATAGAAAATAAAAGAAAACATGTCGGACTACGCACTTTCTTCCTCCAGAATCACATCAATTTTCTTTTTCATGCCATTAACCTCTAAAGGATATAAAAACCTCGGTTTATCAAATGCTTTTGTGTAGAGGTCGGCGCGTTGAAAATCCGTATTAATTTTTACCGCATCGATTAATTGCTTTTCAAAACAGTCACGTATAAAGTGATATTTAATACCGATGTGTTTAGTTTTAGGATGTTGGACTAGATATTTGGTGACAGCAATAGCAGCAGAGATATCAACAAAAATAGGAGTGTTAGAGAATTGCAAACCATAGTCGCACATTTTCTATTGAATCCAAATGATTTGCGAACAACAACATGCGGCGTCAACGTATTTAGCTTCACAATTTGACAGGGCAACTGATGTCTACTTCATACACTTCCAGGTGACTAACCGTCTACCAAAAAACTGACATCCTATAGATGTTGACTTGTAATTCATCTTGCAACCACCATAGTCTGAGTCACTATACGCTATAAGCTCAAAATCATCGTCATGAGGATAGCACAACCCGAGTGTTGGAGTACCCTTCAGATAATGAAAAATCCTCATATCTTTTGGTTTTTCCTGATATCTTTAACAAAGACACATGCCATACATGATATCAGGATGAGACTCTGTGGGATACATAAGGGATCCAATCATTCCTCTATAAATGGAGCATCAACCACATCACCGTTTCCGTCGGGTGCCACATCATGGTTAGTGGCAAGTGGAGTTCTAGCAGCTAAAGCATTCTCCATGTCAAACCAACTGAGTATGTCCCCTACGTATTTAGTCTGATGCCGGAAGATTCCTTTTGGTGTCTAATCCACCTATAATCCTACGAAGAACTTCATCTCCCCCATTGCACTCATCTCAAACTCTGCTTTCATTACAGTTTCAAATTCTTTACATAATTATTCATTCTTGGAATTGAAGATTATGTCGTCCACATATATCTGTACCAGCAGTAAATCACCGTCTTTTTCTTTGATGAATAACGTACAATCAATCACTCCTCTACGAATACCATGTTTCACAAGGTGAGTTGAGAGTCTCTAGGGGCTTAATGGAGCCCGTAGAGAGCCTTGTCCAGTTTCTAAACTCTGTCTCGATGATAAGGATCCTCAAATCCTTCGGGTTGACTGACATAGACTATCTCACGGATTTCACCATGAAGGAATGCAATTTTTACGTCTAGTTGATAAACTTTAATCTTCATGTAAGATTCATAGGCCAGGAAGATACTGATTGCTTCCATTCTAGCCATAGGTGCAAACACCTCATTGTAGTCTATGCCTTCGACATGTCTAAAACATTGTACCACAAGTCGAGCCTTGTTTCTGATTATAACCCCTTGGTCCTCTTTCTTGCACTTCAAGACTCATTTAGTGCCAATTACCTTAGCACCTTTTGGTCTGTCCACCGTTGTCCATACTCCTAGCTTTCTGAATGGTAGGAGTTCTTCTTGCATGGCACTAACCCACGCCTCATCGATAATCACCATCGTGAAGATAGCCTTTTTCCATGACAGATGCATAATCAGCTGAGTATAGTTGATTTCGTGTTTGTACTCCCAATAAGCACCATCGTGAAGATATCCTTTTTCCATGAAGATAGCCTATGACATTATCTGGGGTATGATAAACATTTATTCGAGATCCGGGAGTGGTGGGAACAACTACTTCCTGATTCAGATTTTGAATTCCAGGTTCAGTATTTGTAGCTGTTGGAGTATGAGGTTCAGAAGTGTCAGAGGCATCAACATCCGATGCTTGTGAGCTTTTAGTAGCACGAACCTGTTCCTCCTGATCACTTGTTTAGTCTCCACTTCTTCGTCATTAGAGGAGGAATCGCTAACATCAAGTGCTCCCCCTAAAGGACTAGAAGACTCACCTTGTGGAATTGATGTTGTCGAGTCTAGTGGCGGTGTGTCTAGAACATCGGACATCATTCTGGTCGTTAACTCATCTTCAGGAAGGGGGTAGGTATGTTGAAGGACTTAAAGAATCCATCATTGTCGAAGAAGAATGAAGGTCCGTTTCCAGTAGGGGGTGGTGTATCTCTGAACATCAACGTTGCACCACACTTCTACCTGACCAGTTTAGTTGTTATAAACTCTCTTGTCCGGTATATTGTATGCGAGAAGGATTAGTTATGGAAGCTTTTGATAGATCCAAGACATATAAATCGTTATATCTTGATGCTGACATTAAGACTTTGTCCTCCGGGATAACGTAATCTTTTTTCAGCACTTAGCACTTCTTGTTGTCAAACACAACTTTAAAGCCTTTGTAATAGATCTGCGAGACTGAAAGCAACTGTTCTATAGTTATTGAACGTAGTTGACCTTATCAAACTTGACTTTCTGGTTTCCCTCTTCGCCCTGAGCGGTGATATGTCCTCCATTATTCCCAGCAAATGATACATCTCCATCTTTAATTTGTTTGACATTGAAAAGGACAGACATGTTCCCGGTCATGTACCTAGATGCCCCACTATCAACAATCCAGGTATTTGTGATAGCACTATAGGAGATACCCTGCACATTCAAAGGAAATGATCTGTTTAGGTTTGGGACTCAAGCCTTAACTAGCTTAGGTGACCTAGAGGAATCACACATCATAAACTCAACCCACTGTCCACTTGAGGATGTGGGCATATCGTTCTTCTTATTGTTCTCATTATCAGACAACTTATTTGACTTTTCTTTCCATAAGCCAGTTTTGTGTAAGGCCTGTTTATGATAAACAGACGACTGGCTTAGAATTTCAACTTTAGGTTCATTAGATCTCTTAGGAGGAGTAATAGAACTCCTTTTAAAAGAACTTTGTTTTGTTTCATCAAGTTTAATTTTCTTTCTGGGAGTCTGATAATAAGGATAATTAGAAGAAATATGTCCTCTCTTTCCATAACTGTAGCATGATCTCCCTTTCACATGTTGAGGAAACTGTTTATGTGGGGTTGAGTGTGGTACAGGTGCGACATGAGTCTGGTTGGGTTTAGTCACTTCTCGTTTAGATGTTTTTGCTTCCTTAAAAAAATTGTTTGAACATTTTTAACATCTTTAGCCTCTAGTTTATTTGGACTTTGACGTGTAACACGGGTTTGGTTAATAGGTTTAGTCATTTTTGGTTCAGAAGAAGACATGTGTGAACTTGACCTTACATTAACTTTTTCAAATTTATCATCCACTTAACAGAATGCATCTTTCCTTTTGATTCCACAGTAGACTCCTTCTGTTTAGTGATAGAGTTCACCGGTTTACTTGTGGAATCAGGATCACTAACCAAAGGAGTGGACACCACATGATTCTTTACTGGGTTTTTATTTACAGGTATACATTTTGTAATTAAAAGGATCTCATGTGGTGGTGGAACTACTTTGTAACCCAACCCTTCCCCATTATTTCATTCTTTCACTAAGTGTTGAACTATGTGAGAAGAACTGTTCCAACTATGCAGTTTTTGTTTTAAATAATTAACTTTGACTTCTAAAACTGTTTTTTCTTTCTTTGTTTCTTTCAAATAGTTTAAATTAAAATTTATATCATTTGCTTGATTGAAAGCAACAACCTCAGTTTCCCTTAGTTGTTTACCCAAAAGTTTTATTTTTTCTTTATAACTACACTCATTTTGTCTTAAAATATGATTAGCTTCAATGCATAGCTGTAGTCATTTACTAAGTTATCATTAAGTTCTAATAACCTAGAAAATTTTAGATATATGATTTCCCTAAATTTGTCACATTCATCACAAGCATGTTTTTCAAATAGTTGATCTTTAGTACTACCTGTGAGGAATCAGTTCAATCAACCATCAATGCAGAGTTAGACTCTTCGGATGCTAGAGATTCTGAACTTGTTGCTCTTAGCTCTTCCTCAACCAAGTCATGTACCATGTTTACGGCTTCTTCTGTATCTGACAGTACTTGCTCAACTGTGATCTCACCTTCACTTGCATAACCATCATCCAATCCCTCAACACAGGAAATGTTTTATTCCCTCGGAGACACAAAGCGGAAGGTCTAGTCTTGCCCTTTATCACCTGGAGCAGTCAAGGCCTTTGTCTCTTTGCTTGAAGAGGTAGCTCCACTCATGGGTTTGTCTTGACGGTTGAAGGTGGAAAATGGATTTCCATTTCCTGTTTTCTTGGGCTATACACATTCACATTTTAAATTCCCTTTCTCACCACAACTAAAGTAAGTGACTTTTGTTTTGTCGAAACCAAAGGTTGTGTCTTTAGTAGCTACTATATTCTGCCCATCTTTTCACAAATTTTTTAGCTCGTCTAACTACACTTGCTAGGGCCCACATGATATCCATTCTCTGCAGCTCATTCTCATCAACTTGCTCGTAATCCTCATCAGCAAGATGACAATTACCAATCTTCCCGGTAACTAAACCATCATAGGATTGGACAACAGCTGCAAGAAGATCCATGTGCTCCTTCACAACCTCCACAGTGACATTACTGAGATTCTCAGTCTTTAACTTCGTAGTGTAGGCTTCAGGAACTTTATATTGGCTTCTAGATGACCCTCACATTTCTGTACCTGAAGTAGTGGTTTGAGAAGGAGCCGCGGAACTAGCCATGAATGATGTTTGCAATGGTGCTCCTGAACTGGTTGTAGTGGGAAATGAGTTGTAAAATGAAGGATTCTAATCGTAGGATCCATTTTGTGACCTATACTTCATTCTTAGTTTTTCCTCTCTTAACTTCATTATGAAATCATTATATCTTACTTTGCAAGAATAACATCCTGTCTCAGATTAGACACAAACGAATCCCATTTATCCGGCAAGCCGTCTGCAAAACTTGACACTTTATCTTCCATAGACGTTGTTACACCATGAGTGTACAGCTCACTCATCAGATGGTAGAACCTGTCAATAATGTCATCCAAGCTATCTTTCCCTATCGAAGAGAAGTTATCAAACTCCTTCTTCAGAGCTTACCTTCAGAGCCTTTAACGTTGCATTCCCATCATATCTCTTCTCCAATGCTTCCTATAACCTTTTCTCCTGCTTGTTCTCAAAGAACAAATGAAAGATGTCTTTCGGTATTAACTGAGTCAACATGGCATACACTTTCTTTTCTACATTGTACTTAACCTTCTGGTTGTCATTCATTCCTCCTAGAGTCAGCTTAACTCCATCAGCATTGACTGGCATAGTGTAACTTGTCTCAATGGATGCTCAAAGATTGGGATCAAATCCATTTATATATATTGTAAGGCCCTGTTCCCGAGACGCTCACAGCTGGTCAATCATTGCACATAAAACATATAATTAAATTTAACTTTCATAAAACCTCGCAGCGGAACATGAAAATAACTTTTCATTTCATTATAAATGCTTTTGCATGTTAATACAATCATTCATTACACATTTTCATTTGTTCGCACTACAATGCAAAAACATTAACAAAAGAATGTCATCTAAAATTCCAAGTAGCTGCCTCGCGCTATCCTCAACAATGCTCACCTACCAACTGGAAAAATGCATAAAAAGTTAGTGTTGCTGAGTGAGTTATAGTTTTATAATAAAACATACTTTACTTTTGCTAAAACCATTCTTTACTTTTGCATGTTAACACACATCATATGGACACATAGATAATATCATTATTATCTTCATCATTCTTTCATTCATTAACTTCCATTCATTCATGCTTTCTTACTTTCATTAATAAGTTCGTCATTACTTCTTTTCATTCCATCAAAAACCATGAATTTTACCCCACCGTCATGCATAAAGCGAGTCGGGGTCTATCATAGACCCCCCATCATGGCGCACAGCAGCCTAGCCACAGTACCTAAGATTAAATTCAGTTGTACCATTGTCATGTGCTATACACACCGTCATGCACAAAGCGGATATTGAGCCGAGGTCTATCATAGACCTCTCATCATGGCGCACAACAGCCTGGCCATAGTATCTAGGGTAAGCGACAATGGTTCTCTACAAATGGTCGGTCATAAAGACGGACCCGGGTGTGCATCCTTCTAGGGTAGGTAACCCACACACCGTTCGACGAACACCCTTCATTGGGGCGTGTTCCCACATACAAGGCTTGCAAGATTTACTTTACTTTCCTTCGTTCATTAATGCACGCATTCATTCATCATGTTCCTCTTTTTATTATCTTCCATTTTATGTTATATAATACTTTCATTTCATTCATTAACATTCAATGTAAAGCCATGGGAAAATAAACATACATAACAAGAAACATCAACATACACAGTCAACATCATCATACGGGGCATCATACATACATCATACCCATCATGCATAAGCTTCAATCATACATCATAACATGACCATGACATCATCTGTGACCTCAAAAGTCCACTTACATAGCCCCCGAGAACCTCCCAAGTCAAAGCCTAAATTTCACCTTTTTCCCCAAGCAGTCAAAAAATATTCTAAGTGTTCATCCGCATTTGCCTTTTTGGTCATCCGCATTTGTTTTAGTTCATCCACATTTGCCTTTTTGTTTATCCGCATTTGTTTAGTTCATCTGCATTTGTTTTAGTTCATCTGCATTGACTCACTTAGTAGTCAATGCTCATCCGCATTGACTGTTCATCGCTTTTCCCCAATAATCATGTGCATTGACTTACATAGTGGTCAAAGCTCATCCGCATTTCCCCAATACTCATCCGCATTTCCCGAATACTCACCCGCATTTCCATACTTAGTCCATGCTCATCCGCATTTCCCATACTTACTCAATGCTCATTTGCATTTCCTATACTTAGTCAATGCTCATCCACATTAACTGTTTATCCGCATTGACTTTCCATCCGCATTGACCTTCCATCCGCATTAACTTTCCATCCATATTGACCTTCTATCCACATTTGTTAACACTTAAGTAGTTTTTCTAAACTTAGGCATGTGAACTATTGTTTGGGCGCATGAGTAGCCTAGGGCACACTATTCATTAGATTTAGTTCCCAAATCTCATATTTCATGTTCTAAGCTTAAGTCTTACATTCTAAGCCTTAGAAACACAACCATAGCATCATCAAATCACGAACACAATCCAGAATCACACCATAACATCATTATTCACACATTCAAACATACGGGGTACAAAACCCAGTTTTATAAAAACATACATTCATGCATTTCCAGCCCCAAAACCAGTTAAACATGTAAAAAAGAGGTTCTAAAACTCACCTTTGTAGCTCTGAGTATAGCTTCTTCCAAACGTCTGTAATTGAGTTCAACCACCTAGAAACCCACTAAAACATACAACCAAACACACACAACACACATAAGCATACAACCGAGGCAAGTTAGTTAAGAACACCATAAAGCCATGAATTCTTACCTTGAATTCAAATTTTTCTTGTTATTCTTCTTCAAAACCCAAAAACTATGCACTTTCTCTCTCTAGAATCCCTAAGTAGAAAGGTGATGTGCAAGAGTGGGCGGCCATCACCTTTATTCACCAACTTTTTTCAAAGATTTGTGATTTTGACACCCTTATTCCCTCTATTTGTGCTTTATTTCCTTTCTTTCCTTTTACTTCACTTTATTCTTTCTTTACTAACTTTAAAAATAACCGGGTTTTTCAAGTCCACCCCCCTTATATAGGTTTCGTCCCCAAAACCTGTTATTCCTCAAAGAATTGTGGGTAATGGTACCTCATATCTTCTTCAGTCTCCCATGTAGACTCGGATCCCTTTATGTGTTTCCACTGTAGGGGACAAGTGGGACCTCTTTATTCCTCGGCCTCTTCTCTTTTAGATCAATGATCACCACTGGTTGCTCCACATAATTTAGCCGTTCATCTACTTCGATTTCCTCCGGTGGAACAGTCATATCCTCATCCGCTAGACACTTTCTCAGATCAGATACATGGAATGTCGGGTGAATTCCACTTAACTCGTCCTGTAACTCTAATCTATAGGCCACCTCTACTACTCTAGCATTAATTTGAAAAGGCCCAATGTATCTCGGGCTCAACTTGCCTCGTTTTCAAAACCGAATGATACCCTTCCAAGGTGAGACTAACATAACCTTGTCACCCATCAGGAACTCAATCGGTCTATGTCGCTTATCAGCATACGACTTTTATCTATTCTTGGTTTCCTTGATGAAGGTTTTGATATTGTCAAGCTTCTCAGTCATAGCCTCAATTACCTCAACACTTCCTAACTCTTTCTGACCAATATCACCCCAACACACGGGTGTTCAACATCTCTTACCGTATAGCATCTCATAAGGGGGCATACCAATGCTGGCATGATAACTTTTGTTATAAGAGAACTCAGCTAATGGTAAGTGGTTATCCCAACCTCCTCCAAAATCGATGACACATGCACGGAGCATATCCTCTAGCGTCTGAATGGTCCTTTCTGACTGACCATCTGTCTGAGGATGATAAGCTGTGCTAATATGCAACCTCGTCCCCATAGCATCATGGAATTTCTTCCAAAATTTTGATGTATACCAGGCGTCACGATCAGACACAATAGACACCGGCACACCCTGACGAGTTACAATCTGCTTAATGAAAAGATTATCCAACCTCTCGGATGAATATGTCTGCGGATCGGTAGAAAATGAGCATTCTTCGTCAAACGATCAACTATCACCCATATATCATCATACCCTAGCGCGGTGCGCGGTAGCTTTGTAAATAAAATCCATGGTGATGTGCTCCACTTCCACTCCGCTATATCCAAAAGTTTGATCTTTCCATACAGCTTTTGGGGCTCCGCCTTCACTTGCAAGCAAGTAAGGCATGCATGATGGTTTAAGGGTTTGAACACAATTACAACACAAGAACACAATGAGGAGATTATCTAAACTCTAATCAAACAGTAAACTGGGTTAACCAAAAGTGATACAAAGAACACAAGTAATGCAAGAGACAGAACAGGAGAATATGGTTTTCAAGGATGCAATATATTGCTTTCTCATGTTCTTTTACAAGTGTTACAAAATATGTTAAAGATACAAGAAACTTGAAATACTTATACTACAACCTACAGCCGGCTATACTATGAAAGCCAGCTGGATACAATTGACTAGACACTAACAAAATCAATTGTAGAATCAAAAGGCATATCTGCCTTTTGACCTTGGAACTATGACATGCCATAGCTCACATCCTTATACATTACAAAAAGGATAAAGTACATAAAGTGGAAAGTTTCAGACTCAAGACCTCAATGTACAGTTACCAAAAGCATGGACCTTTTCACCAACTCTTGTAAGTTGGTGACTTATCAGAGATGCATCGGAAAAGGTGCTTTATGGAACATTACATCAGATAAAGCATGTGTACTAAAGTCTTCGGAGAAATCTGTCTTCATAGGGTGAAGCTTCGGAAGACTTTGTCTCTTGAAGCTTCGAAAGACTACATGTTTGGCTTCGGAAGATATTGGTCTTGGCTTCGGAAGATTTTACACTTAGAATGTTTTAAAATGTATTGTGTAAAACTTTTGAAGCATTCTTCACTTCAGTACTTAGTGTATGTTGCTAAGACACTTTGGATGTTTTGGGTTGCATCAGACTTAAGGAATCCTTACAAACTCCCCCTAGGCTGATGCTACCAAAACACTTAGAAGATCTTCAGATGTTGGTAGTCTTCAGTACAATCAAGACCATTCCTTTCTTCATTTGGTGGTCTCTATCATCAAGACTCTCATAGTATCTTCTCATTTCAAAGAGATCATGTAGAGGTAAGTTGATTATGTCTTGCCAGGAGTAGACATTCTCAACACCTTGATCTCTGACAACATGCCATCTTTCTGGATTGGTAGAATAAGTCCAGGACAAGATAGGTGTCTCAGTTGCTAGAGGAGCCACTTGCATAGGAGTTGATTTGGTTGCCTCATCATGCACTTCCTCAGGTTGATCTGATTCATCCTAGGGTGTAGAGGTAGATGAATTTGGCTTCTTCTTTTTAGTCTTTGGTTTAGAAGCCATTTTCTTCTTCCTCTTTAATGTCTTTAACTGAGAAGACTGGTCTGCAGCACCATGTTGATCATCAGTGTCTTTCTCAGTGGGTGTTCCTCCCTCACAGGTTCAGAAGGAGAGGGAGTTTGACCCTGTCTTGGATCAGAAGATGAAGTTTGCTGAGGCTCAGCTAGAGGTTCTGGTTCAGGTGTCTCTGGTTGTTCAAACTTGACCTCCACTTCAGGTGGGACTTGACTTGGAAGAGAGTGCAAGTCAATCAATTCACCACTTTTAATCTTCTGCTTGATCACCCTTATATGCTCATCCATTGTAGATAGAGACACGGGACCAAGTCTCCTTCCGGAGAATCCATATGACTTCAAGAAGCTCATCATTCTTTGTCTGTCAGCAGACTTCTTTGCATTCTTTTGAATGATGGCTCTTGACTTTGCAGCATCTTTCCTTAGCTTCCTTTTGGTTGTTTTTCTTTCTTTGACTAGCTCAAGCTCAAGTTGCTTTAAGTACTCGAACTCAATGAAGTCATAGGACAGGGGAAGAAGTGCATTTGCCTGATAGAAGCCTGTGGCACTCAGGTAGTTTATCATTTTGATTCTATCCTCTTCTTTATCTACCTGAGGTTCCTGTGGAGCCACATCTTCCTGTGCAGGACTTTCTTGAACTGGAGAGAGTGTGGGAGTATGCTTGTAAAGTCTTTTCTGTCTCTTCTCCTCTTTGAATTGGAGAAGTAACCTTGCATCTTCTTTCTCCTTTATCTCTCTTGACACTTCCATGTCAGCCAGCTCATTCAACTCTTCTAAGGGGAGGGAGATGATTTCATCAACATCATAGTTCCCGGTCTATAAATAGGTAATCCTGACTGCCCTTAACTCATCATCTTTAGTATTTGGTGTGGGGGCAGCCCTGATTGCAGCTTGCATGAATTTAGATGACCCAGAAGAACTTTCTCCCCTTAGCCTCCTTTTCCTCTCTCTCTCTTCCTCCTCAATTTCCTCAGGAGTCATTATCCTTTTCCCTTTATCACCAACAGAACTTTGTGACTCAGGGTGGATTGAGGCTTGGCCTTCATTGCTTGGTGTAGCTTCCATGCTCTGGCTAGAGAGAGGCTGAGAAACACCTTCACTAGCAGGTGTCTCAGATGGAGTTTGGACCTCTGCAGCAGTTGTTGATGGTGAGACAAGGGTCTCAGGTTCTGCCACTGGGCCTTCGGCTAAGGTTTCCTCTATGAAACTAATCTTAGGGTCCACCTCAACATCCAGTTGACCGATGACATTGCCTGAGTGCCTAAGTCTCCTTCTTAGAGAGAACTCTGCAAGGATCCTGTCTTGGATTCTTTGAGCCAGCCTGTCAGCTTGTCTAGATTTGCTTGGATTGACAAGTGGCATGTTGACTAAATCCAGTCTTTCATAGAAGCTCATGCATTGAAACTGAAAGACTTCTTGTTGGCCTTGAACTCTGTGAAGTATAAGGGCTCTTCTGTACTCATCATACCTCCACCTTATGATGTAGTTGCCAGTTCCTTGTGGTGGAGATGAGACAGCCCTTGGTATACCTTCCTCAAAGAGACTCCTGATGATTGAGTCTATAGGGTCCACATTAATGTGAACTTAAGGAAGTTGCTGAGAATGCACAATAGTAAGTGAGGATGGTGAGTCCTCTATGTCCATTCTCTTTGAAGAACTCCCAGGTTCTGTGATTGTAATAACTTTCTCCCCCTTTTTGGTAGCATCACCTACTTGCATAGGTGAGCTGGAGGATAAGTCAATCACTTCCACAGGTTCTTGTGTTCCTGGTTGAGCTCTCCTTAAAGGTCTCCCAGCTAGTTTTTCCTTTAGATATGAAATCTGAAGTTGCTGATCATTGACCCTGTTTTGTAAGGTAGTCACCTGAGATTCCAAGTGGCTAACCTTAGAGACTAAATAGGTGCATGTTTTTGACAATTCCTGCACCTTTAGTCTCAGATTCCCCTCATCTTCATCAGAAGAATCAGTGGGGGATGAGATGATTGGACCAAAGTCCTCTCGCTCACCACCAGCTTGAGTTTCTTGGCTGCTGGTTTTCCTCTGCTCACTGGCAGCCTCAGTTGAGATGCCAGAGGGATGAGTTGCCATGGTTGAGATCATAATGATGTAATCACTTTCAAAAGTGAGAGCCTCTTCCATATGGACATCCTGAACAGGTTCACAGTGTCCACCTCAGTAATAGGTGACTGATGTGGGATAGACTGAGGAGAGTCAGAGGTACTCATCTCTCTTTGAGTAGGGGATGGGAAGAGAGACTCATGGTACTCACCGAATCCTAAGTCTTCATCAGTATAGAAGGATAGGTTGGGAATTGGTTGGTTGAGATCCAAAGGCCGGGGATGGTAGCTGTCCCTGAAGGTTGTTCACTTGAGTGTTGAGACTCAGAGTTAGAGCTTAAGGCTTTTGGGCTAGTGAGCTCATCTGTGTGAGCATGAGGAACCTCATCACTGATTCTTGAAACAATGGGAGTGGTTGCTCCTCAGGAGAAGTGGGAGCTCCAGTATCCACTTCTTCCTGTATTGGTGAGTATATGGGGGCCTCCACAACTGAATAGTCTGAGCAGGGGTTCGTTTGGATTTTCTTTGGTAGATGATGGATATTTGAGGTTGTGTAGAGGGTTTGAGAGCAGTAGGTGTGGGTTCAACACTAGCTTGGACTGCTAGGTTGTCACCTTGAGCAATGAGCTCTAACATTTTTGGGACTAGGGCTGTTTCTACCTGAGAAGCTACAGTTGGCTTCTTCATAGTTTTAAAGATGCCGGGCTTCATCTGTCCCAGTTTAAGAATAGTACTTGTTTCCCTCAATTGTGAGCCCAGTTCACAGTTGAGAATGTGTTGAACATATCTAGGAAACATGTAGTATTCTAAGGAGTCTAAGTTTGCAAGTAAATTAGTATAAACAAATTGTGAATACCTAAACTTGACCCCCTGAATCATTCCATGAACTATAAAGGAGAGATCCTCAAGAATATGGTCCCATCCACCATGCTTGTTTGATAAGCTGTGGATAACCACATGGAGCAGGTATTTCCACTGGGATGAGACATTCCCTTTCCTGAAGGTCTTTACAGAAAAAATGGGAAAGAAATGTCAGAGAGAAAGCTTTGGGTTTTAGGTTTGGAAGAAAAGCAGATGATAGAAGAGAGGGAAACCGTTGGGTTTATATGAGAGAGAGGATTTTAGATAAAGTTTAATGAAAGAGGATAAACTTTGAAATCCGTATGTCGGTCCCACCTCTGAAAAAGTAGTTTACCTTTTGCTCAAAAAGTAGTTTTCTTGGAATTCGAAAAGCTTCTGAAAGTAATTTGTCTTCGGAAGTTTTGATTGAAAAAAGCTTCCGAAGCTAAAATGGCTTCGGAGAATTTTCCTGAGAGTCTTGAAGATTTATGCTTCAGAAGAGAATCAACTCTTGGATGCTTTGTATAAGAATGAACAAAGCTTCCGAAAGTAATTTTGCTTCGGAAGAAAAAAGTCCTTAAAAATGAATAAGTGTCTAAGTTAAGAATTTTAAGCTTCGGAAGATAAATTTTGACTTCTTCCGAAGGTAAAATCTCTTAGACAGTCATTTATTTTGAAGACAATTTTTCCTCCGAAGGTAAAACGTTATCTTCTGAAGTATCAAAAAATTTTCAAGAATCTAAGGAAAGTCTTCAAAAAGAGTTTTACATTCAAAGAAAACATGAGCTTATGAAAGTGATGAACTAGACAACTTAGGACACAC
Organism: Flaveria trinervia; assembly: GCA_025506515.1. NCBI lineage: Eukaryota > Viridiplantae > Streptophyta > Magnoliopsida > Asterales > Asteraceae > Flaveria > Flaveria trinervia. The sequence continues at coordinate 41,675,631 of CM046446.1, forward strand.
AAATTTTTAAGAAGAAAATTAGAATTAGTTTTAAGAAAAAGTCTACTCAAAGTTAATCATCCCAATAGCTGATATCAGATACTTAAATCTTTTTCATCAAAAGCTTTTGTGAACAGATCAGCATATTTTCATCTGTGTGAACTTTGACTAGTTTAATTATCCCTTTTCATAGTTATCTCTTATAAATGATACCTGATGTTGATGTGTTTCGTCCTTGAGTGCTGCACAGGGTTCTCAGTGATAGAGATAGCACTATTGTTGTCTATGTGGATAGTAGTCTCTTTGAAGTTAAATCCATAGTTAGCATCTGATTTTGAATCCAAAGCACTTGAGCACAGCAGCTTGCAGCAGCAATGTATTCAGCCTCAGCAGTTGATGCAGACACACAGGATTGTTTCTTGCATTGCCATGAGACAACCCTTCCACAAGGAATGACATCCCCCAGATGTAGACTTTGCAGTCATGTTGCAACCACCATAATCACTGTCTGTATAGGCATACAGATTGAAATTAGGATTCTTTGGATACCATAGACCAAGTGTTGAAGCACCTTTGAGGTATCTTAAAATCCTTTTCACAGTAATTAAGTGAGACATCTTAGGGTTTGCTTGATATCTTGCACAAATACATGTAGCAAACATGATATCAGGTCTGCTAGCTGTAAGATACATAAGAGACCCAATCATAGCCCTGTATAAGTGCTCATCTACACACACTCCCCCTCAAGATCTGGACCAAGGGAGTGGTTTCTGGCTATGGGTGTCTTAGCAATCTTCCAATCAGTCATGTTGAATCTCTTGAGTATATCTTGAACATACTTTGACTGACTTATGAAGATGCCATCTTCAACCTGCTTCACTTGAATTCCCAGAGAGAAGTTGAGTTCTCCCATTGAACTCATTTCAAATCTGCCTTTCATCAGCTTTTCAAAGTCTTTGCAGAGCTTTGAATTGGTTGAACCAAAGATGATGTCATCCACATATACTTGAACTAGCAGAATGTCTTTTCCTTGTCCTTTGATGAAGAGAGTTCCATCTATAGTACCTCTCCTGTATCCATGTTTACAGAGATACTCAGACAGTGTCTCATACCACTTCCTGGGTGCCTGATGCAGCCCATAAAGAGCTTTGTCAAGCTTGCAGACATAATCAGGATGATCAGGATCTACAAAACCAGGTGGTTGTCTGACATAAACCTCCTCATCAATCACTCCATATAAGAAAGCACACTTTACATCAAGTTGATAGACTTTGAAATTCTTGGATGCAGCAAATGCCAGAATATCCTAACAGCTTCTAGTCTTGCTACAGGAGCAAAGACATCAGTGTAATCAATCCCTTCTTCTTGTGTGTATCCTTAAACAACTAGTCTTGCCTTGTTCTTGATGATGATTCCTCTATCATCCTTCTTATTCCTAAAAACCCATTTGGTTCCAATGGTAGTCTTCCCATGAGGAAGAGGACAAAGGTTCAAAACTTTCTGCCTTCTGAATGAAGCAGCTCTTGTTGCATAGCTTCAACCCAACTTCCATCCTTTAGAGCCTCCTCAACTTTCTTTGGCTCTAACTGGGATAGAAAACAAGAGTGAAGACAAACATTTGCTTCATGGGTTTGCCCTCTTGTCTTTACCCCGGAGATAACATCTCCAATGATGTTTGTGGTAGGATGAGACTTGTGGATCCTTAGCTGAGGGATCATAGCAAGTTGCTGAGATAGATCAAATGTGAGAAATTTAGATCTGGTCTTGAAGATTGATCCTCCACATTATCACACTTATCAAGATTAACTTGATCCAATGAGTGTGTGACATCATTGATGTTGTCATCTATGGTATGGTTATTAGCATCAAGAAATTCTTGATCACTATCACCATCACCATTATTGTCTTCTGCAATTTGAGATGTCTTTATCTGGTTGAGAAGCCTCTGAGCTGGAATTTGAAGGCATGCCAGATGTATCAGCTGGATTTATCATTGTTGTGCTGATAGAAACCTCATTTGCTGAAGTAGTTTCAACTGGAGCTGAAGGTGTGTGAGTTGAAGGTCTTCCTAGCTCAAATCTTGGATGAGGATCACCTGTATTAAAATTTTTTGCAGATCCTGAAACATGCTCACAAGATTTATTAAAACAGTTGTTAACTAAATCAAGATCAAATAGCCAATCCGGACCAGAATCAACCACACTGGGTGTGTGCTCATTGAAAGTCACATTTGCTAACTCCTCCATAATTCTAGTTCTGAGATTGTATACTCGATAAGCTTTAGCTTGGGAAGAGTATCCAATGAAGTGTCCATCGTCTGATTTCTCAGCAAACTTGGCAACTTGATCTTTGGTATTCAAGATGGTGTAGCGACATCCAAATGACCTGAGAAAACCAATGAAAGGTTTCCTCTTGTGCCAAAGTTCATAAGGAGTCTTACCATGTGTCGTAACTACTAAAACTCTGTTTTGCACATAGCAAGCAGTATTAACTGCCTCTGCCCAGAAGGTGATAGGCAGTTTAGAGTCAGACAACATAGTTCTTGCAGCTTCAATAAGTGTCCTGTTTCTCCTCTCAGCAACTCCGTTTTGCTGAGGAGTCCTGGGAGCACTGTATTGTCTTGTAATACCCTTTTCATCACAAAATGTATCAAGGATTTGGTTCTTGAATTCAGTTCCTTGATCACATCTTATGGTTTTGACCTTGTGATCACATTGATTCTCAATCTTTAAGATGAAATTCTTTAGAATCTCAGGAGTCTCATCTTTAGTTCTAAGGAAGAAGACCCAAGTGAATCTTGTAAAATCATCTGTGATCACTAGACAGTATAAGGTCCTTCCTAAACTCATTACACTGGTGGGGCCAAAGAGATCCATATGTAACAAGTGTAGGGGTGTAGTGATGGAGTTCATTTCCTTAGGCTTATGGGATGCCTTATGTTGCTTCCCTTTCAGGGATGCAACACAATGATCATCACTTGTAAACTCTTTTTTTGGCATTCCAGTTACTAGATCATGCTTAATCAATTTATTCATGTTTTTAAAGTTTACATGGCACATTCTTTTATGCCATAGGAAAGACTCATCACTATTGGCTTTAGATAGAAAGCATGAAACTTCTCCAGAGGGAGATGTTTCTTGCAAATCCATCTTGTACATGTTCCCTTTCCTAGGGGCTCTGAGCAGATGTGCTCATGAGGAATGACCACACCAGGCTTGAGAACAATGCACTCATGCTCAGTAAAGAGCATGTTATGTCTTTGATCACAAAATTGGGATACACTCAGAAGATTGTACCCAAGCTCCTTAACAAAGTTTACCTTTTCAATGCTGAGCTTACCATTTGTGACCTTGCCCCTTCCAGAAATGTAACCACCTTCATCCTCCAAACAACTGGTCCTCCATCAGTTCTCTCAAAATTATGGAGTAGAGACCTATTGCCTGTCATGTGCCTGGAACAGCCACTGTCAATTATCCAGACGTTTCCGTTTGTCTTGAGCTGTTCCTGCACAAAGAAAATGATTAGTTACATTTGGAAACCCAAGCCGTACTTGTCTTGGGCTTAGTAAGTGTAATAGAAGGTAATGCAACAGTAATAGATCCTATGGTTGTACTGTGAGGATCTTCAGCTATTGTTGATGGAGAAATTTCAGTCATTTGGTCTTTCTTAGACTTCCACACCACCTTTGGACTCTTGGACTTGACCTTCAAAACCACTGAAGCTTTTGGAACTTCACAGGTTTTGATGACTGAACCTTCGGAAGATTCTGCAGTCACTTCAGCAGACTTCAGTGCTTCAAAAGAACTCCTTTCTTCCGAGACCAATTTTACTTCCGAAGTAATTTTCCATTTACCTTCTTCTTTGATTTGGAGCTTCCGAAGGAAACAGACTTTCCTTCCGAAGCTTGAGACTTCTTGAGATTCTTTGAAGTCTTTGTATTGGTCATGTGGATGGTACTCCTAGGATTGTATGGGCAATCCTTAGCAATGTGAGAAGTATTTTCACACATGACACATAACATTTTCTTCTTCAAAAGAGTCTCCTTTTGAGAGCAAGACTGGCTTTGGTCACATCCCTTCTCCACCTTCATCTTGGTAGATGCTGAGACAGTTCTTTTGGGCTGTGAACTGTTCTTGGTGTTTGATGGTCCAGGCTGTGCAGCAGTGGTACACAGCAGTTCAGTCTTCTTCTTTGCTCTGAGATGATTTGAACATGAACCAGGACTCTTAGATGAGGAGTCTTGGTTGATGTCTTCAGTCCTTACTACTTTGACACCTGCAGAGATAAAAACTTGTTTCTGCTTAGCATCAAAAGTAGCCTTGATTCTTGAGCCTTCTTTGCTTTCCTTTGCTCTTCCTGATCAAGTTCTTTCTTTTGGACTTGGTCATCACAGATGATTTCTTCTCCTCAGAAGGATAGTGGCCCTTGGAAGAATCCTCTTCTTCACTCTTCTCAGAGGAATTCTTCACTATCACTTCTTCATCATCCTCACTTATAGGATCTATGAGAGGAAGCTCATCTTCACAAGTTCCACACCTAGGATATCTTACAGACAAGATTGTGTGTGGAGGAGCTATCTCATTTGATCATAGTTCCTGTCTATTTTCATAGCACACTTTGTTGTGCAGGGATGAGGATATCATGTTTTTGAAGGTCTCTTCTTCAAGAACACTTTTCTCTGCCTTGGCTTTGCTGATCACAAGCTCAGCCTGGCACTCAGTCAATTTAGTTATGAGATCTTGGATCTGAGTTCTAAAATCTGTATGTTCATGTTTTAGTACTGAAATGGTTTTCTCCAAATCTTCTATTTTTAACTTGTAATCATTTTCAGACTTTCTAAAATCAGATTTTAATATGTTTAATGACTCAAGATCAGATCTTATCTCTAAGTTGTAGGACCTGTATCTATTCACTTTAGCAATGCATTCAGGAGTACAGAGATGTTCCAATACCTTGGCTTCATCATGGTCAGCCATCAGTGCTTGGTTTGGAGAAGCATCTTCCGCCTGAAAACTCCAGTCAAAGCCTCCTTCTCAATAGCAACAACAGCATGTTGCTTAGGCTTCTCAGACTGAGGAGCTTTGTCAGTGTAGTTTGGTCTGGGTGGTGTTTGGCCCCATTTGCTTTAGTGCCTTACACTCCCTAGCAAAGTGACCCATAAGGTTACAGTTGTAACACTTAACTTTGCTTTTATCCAGCCCAACTTTGCACTGGTAGCATTGCTTGGAAATCTTCTTCATGTTCTCTTGTAGAACTTCTTGGCTCTGTGAGTGAGGAGAGCCATCTGCTGAACTATCTCCATGTATTCTAGGTCATCTGGATGAATGCATCCAGGTCTTCAAGAGTGAAGAGATAATTCCCACAGCTTTCATCAGTAGACACAAAGGCTTGAGAACTTGTCTCTTGGAATGGACTTCCTTGAGTAAAGTTTTCCCTTGGTGTCTCCGGGAAGGTGATGAAAGGACCCTTTTGTGATTGTCAGGGTAGCATAAGAGACATGTTGGGGTTCTATGTGTCCCTTTCACCACACGAAGGGCTGAACCCATTTGATTGTTGGAGTTGCCAGATGAACCTGTATGTTCATCTCCATTTGGTATCCACTGAGAATCCCATATAACTCTGTCAGAGTAAGAGTTTTAAGGTTCTCAGTCCTCTCTGATCACCACACAATAGTGTGTCCATTGCTAGGAAGTGAGGACATGAACTTCCTACAATGTCTCTGTTCTCAAGAGAACTCCTCCATCAACTAGGGTATCCACAATCTCAACATACCTGAAGTATTGTTGGGTCATGGTTTCACTTGCTTTAAAGGTGAAATTTTCAAACTGCTTGCTGCTTCAGAAGATCTTTCTTGTTCTCCTTGGCTTCAGAGGAGCCTTCATACATCAGCTTCAGTGCATCCCACAGCTATTTAGCTGTTTTGCACTTCTTAAAACCTCTGTATACAGAGTTTGGAGAGCAGTCTGAAGAGCAGTCATGGCCTTCCTGTCAATCTCTACTCTTTTTCTCTCTCATCTGAGTAGTTGGCCATATCTTTAGGAATCATACCAGCACCAGTAGCATAGGGGGTGCTTGGTATGAAAGGTCCATTTCAAACAGATTCCCACATTCTTGAGTCAAGAGGTCTGATGAGCCTTCCATCCTCATGCACCAGGTGTCAAAATCATCAAGAGTGATCAGTGGGGATTTGTTCATGGTTCCAGTCTCCATATCAGTCTTTGAGATGGAAGCCATATGAAGAGTTTAGTTTTTGTGTGTGAGGGATCTAAGATGGTTACATCTTATATCAAGAGCCTGAAAGCTCTGATACCAATTGCAGGATCGTTTAAGGGTTTGAACACAATTACAACACAACAACACAATGAGAGATTATCTAAACTCTAATCAAACAGTAAACTGGGTTAACCAAAAGTGATACAAAGAACACAAGTAAAGCAAGAGACAGAACAGGAGAATATGGTTTTCAAGGATGTAGTATATTGCTTTCTCAAGTTCTTTTACAATTTTTACAAAGTATGTTAAAGATACAAGAAACTTGAAATACTTATACTACAACCTACAGCCGGCTATACTATGAAGCCAGCTGGATACAATTGACTAGACACTAACAAAAGCAATTGTAGAATCAAAAGGCATATCTGCCTTTTGACCTTGTGACTATGACATGCCATAGCTCACATCCTTATACATTACAAAAAGGATAAGTACATAAAGTGGAAAGTTTCAGACTCAAGACCTCAATGTACAGTTACCAAAAGCATGGACCTTTTCACCAACTCTTTTAAGTTGGTGACTTATCAGAGATGCAGCGGAAAAGGTGCTTTATGGAACAGTACATCAGATAAAGCATGTGTACTAAAAGTCTTCGGAAGAAATCTGTCTTCATAGGGTGAAGCTTCGGAAGACTTGTCTCTTGAAGCTTCGGAAGACTTCATGTTTGGCTTCGAAAGATATTGGTCTTGGCTTCGGACGATTTTACACTTAGAATGTTTTCTAATGTATTGTGTAAAACTTCCGAAGCATTCTTCACTTCAGTACTTAGTGCATGTTGCTGAGACACTTTGGATGTTTTGGGTTGCATCAGACTTAAGGAATCCTTACAAGGCACATACTCACATACTCCACCAACACACTTCATACCCGACCACCAATAGTCTTTCTTAATGTCTTTGTACATCTTTGTAGCAACCGGGGAATAGAGTATCGAGTCTTGTGAGCTTCGTCCAAGATCTTCATGCGTAGATCCCAAAAACGAAGAATCCACATTTGTCCAAATCGGGTTCTAACACCAAGTGTGTTTTCACCCAATTGCACAACCAGACTCTCATTCTTTCAAAGTTAAGATGATCTTCTTCTTTACAAAACCATTCGTTAATATAATATTATCTTCCATTACGTTCGTTACATTCTTCCATCATTAATCATCGCACGGTACATTATCATCGCTTCATTCATTCATAACATCATTTCTTCCGTTCGACCATTTCATACATATCGCACTTTCACACAATCGCACTTCGCATCTTCGTACCCGAGTACATATCGCACAAATCGCACACATAAGGTAGCCAAAAATCGCATGCTACATAGCACACAGTAAATACCACATCACAGGTATTGGAGTAGTTACCAAAACTGAACTCCCACTGTGTCTATAGTCCCTTATGTTATCCATCGTACATATCGCACAAATTGCACCAACGGAGGGGTCACCAAGACCGACTCCCCCTGTGTGTGTGAGAACTCTTATGGTTTAGCCAGAATCGAACACCATCTCATGGGTTAGCCAAAATCTCATGCTACATAACACACAGAAAATATGACATCGCACGTATCAGAGCAGTTACCAAAACTGAACCCCTACTGTGTGTATGAACCCACATGAGGTAGCCAAAATCACATGCTACATAGCACATAGTAAATACCACATCGCACTATCGGAGCAGTTACCAAAACTGAACTCCCTACTATGTCTATGTCCCTTATGAATTAGCCAAGATCGCACGCTATAAATACACACAGTTGAGCTAACAAGTCTCAATGAGTCGTGAACCTCCTTTCTTTCTCTTGCAAGCAGTCCTTAGTCTCCTTCATTCGTTCATGCTTGCATTCATTCATTACGTTCCTCTTTTCATTATCTTCCACTTTACGTTAATGATACTTTCATTACATTCATTAACGCTCAACGCAAACCATAGGAAGAAAATCATACATAACAAAATAAGGAACTTAACAACATACACATCAATCAAACAAGGCAACATCGCACACCCATAACATACAACACCACAATCACACGACAAAAAACATCGCACGAATCATGTGCATCACACATATAACCACAGGGCATCGCACATCCTCATGCATCACATCATCATCATCATCAGCTCATCATCATACATCATCTTAAATCATCCATGCCCATCACATCATCTACAACCCCAAAGGTCCGAGCTGACATCCGCACCTTTCGAAAAGTTAGACAATACTATGGTCATTCGGGCGTATGGACCCTATTCGGTCGCATGGTCTTCCATGTGTATGAGAACACTCAGGTGAATGGGCGTCCAGTCGCATAGCCTCCAATCACATACTTCCCATGCGAATGAACCTCCGTCGCATGACATCGGGTGTATGGCCCTCAGTCGCATGACCTTCATGCGAATGACCCTCAGCCGCACACCTTTCATGCTTATGACCTTCAATCGCATGACTCACAAGCGTATGGACTCCAGTCGCATGACTTTCAGTCTCATGACCTTCATCCGCATTTCATTCAGTCGCATGACCTTTATCCGCATTTCCTTCAGTCAGATAGCCCTCATGTGTATGACCCTAAGTACACTACTTTCGTGCGAATGAATCTCAGCCACACACCTTTCGTGCGTATGGACCCAGTCGCACCTTATTCGGATGCATGGACCTCCATTCGGTCGCCTAGCCCTAGCTAATGTAGAATGCAGTTCATCGCGAACTGCAACAGCCAAGTTCGACCTCCAAACTCTTCCAACCGTCTTTCAAGCTCAAATCAACCATTTTAAACCTTAGGGAACATACGACAACACTATTTAAGCACAACCAAGCATGAAATCAAGCCCCAAACGAGTCATACACATACACGTACATACATAAACGAGTTTACACCCAAATACCCGAAAATGGTTTTCAGATGTGTTCCAGCCCCAAAATCATTCAAAACCTGTAAAAGAGGGGTCCTAGAACTCACATAAACAATCCCGTCGAGTAGAGCTTCGATTTTAACCGCTACACTTTGAATTTCATGCTCGAATCCACCCGAAACAAACTTTTCTCCTCTTTTTCTCCTTCTTTTCTTCCTTGGCTGAGTTTTGCAATAATGGGGAGGGTGTGTGGTGCCTTCCCCCTTTTATATCCCCACTCATCCAAGTTTCTTCCCATTTGGCAAGTTTGATCCCTCGACTTTGGACTTTATTTCTTTTCTTTTCGTCAGCTTCGAAAAATATTCTGGGTGTTACAACGTTCGCTTTGCCCGAATGGTAGTGGATCTCGCAATCATAATCTTTTATAAGCTCCAACCATCTCCTTTAGTCAATCTCACCTTCCATTGGGTAATGACAGAACATAAAATTTAGTCAATCTCACCTTTAACTCCTCAAACGCCTTCTCTTGAGCTTGACCCCATAAAAACTTTACATCCTTACAGGTCAACCTGGTTAGTGGAGAAGCGATCCTAGAGAAATCTTGAATAAACCTTGTGTAATAGCCCGCCAAACCCAAGAAACTACGAATCTCGAATGGCATCTTTGGAGACTTCCGTTGCATCACTGCCTCCACCTTTGTTGGGTCCACCATAATCGCTTCAGGATTCACCACGTGACCCAAGAATTGGACCTCGCACAAAGAGAATGTACATTTGGAAAATTTAGCATACAACTTCTCCCTTCTCAACGTCTCCATCACCTCGAATGTGACCAGCATGCTCCTTTTCACTCCTAGAATAATTAGGATATCATCAATAAACACAATCATGATTTATCCAACAATTGGCCAGCACACTTGATTAACTAGATCCATAAAAACAGCTAGCGCATTGGTCAAACCAAATGACATAACGACGAACTCATAGTGACCATAACGCATGTGAAAAGTTGTTTTAGGAATATCCTGCTCTTTCACTTTTAGCTTATCATAGCCCGATCAAAGATCTATTCTTAAAAACCAACTGGCACCTTGAAACTGATCAAACAAATCATCAATTCTTAGTCAGAGGTATCGGTTTTTTATCTTCAACTTATTCAGCTCACAGTAGTCAATACACATCTCATACTACAATCTTTCTTCTTCACGCATAAGACTGGAGTACCCCAAGGAGAGATACTCGGCTAATAAAACCCTTATCAAGCAGCTCTTGCAACTACTCCATCAACTCTTTCATCTCAGTCGGAGCCAACCGATATGGTGCCTTGGAAATAGGTTGGGCACCTGGTATCAGATCAATCTAAAACTCGATCTCTCGCACGTGGCACTCCTGGTAAGTCTTCTGGAACACATCTGAGAAGTTACACACCACCGGTACATCGCACAGTTGTGTTGTTGCCGTGTCCACATCCTTTACGTAAGCCAAGTAGGCACTACATCCACGCCTCATGCATTTTCCCCCACCGCCATTGAGATTACTTTTGGGATCGTCGTGACCCTATCCCTATAAACCGTCACCAAACTCCTGTCAGGCTCTGTCAAACGACTCATCTTTTTGTGACACACAATGTTTGCCTCGTAGTCCGCTAGCCAATCCATCCAAGAACCACATCGAAACCACCTAAGTCATCATGAATGGTCTAACAGGAATTTATTACTTTATAATTCGACATCACAGCCTTCTATCATCTCAGAAATCCTATTAGATTTACCTATGGCAGTTTCTACATCAAAGAGCGCATCTATAATCTTACTACTAACATGCAATTTAGCAAAGAAAGCATCAAAAATGAAAATTTTACTAGCACCAGAATCGAATAACATAGAGGCTAGTGTTTGGTTTACTAGAAACGTACCTCACACAACATAAGGGTCCATCCTAGCCTCCTCCCACGTCATCGTAAATGCTCTGTTGCTCGCCCTCGATCCTTCACCTCTAGTCTTCTTAACCCAGAACCCTCAGCCCTCGGCTTCTTACAGTCTCTACTCATGTGGCCCTCTATGCCATAATTAAAACATCAGACCATACGATAGTCCTTTGCTATATGCCCCGTCTTCCCACATTTGAAGCATAACTTCGATCCCAGCTTACATTCTCCAATATACTCCTTTCCACATCTACCACACTTCTTCGACCCCACACTAGATGTGACCACACGACGGCCATCCACCTGTGCCTTCTTGTTACTCGTCGGGGCACCACCCCGACAAACCTTTTCCATTCCAATCCGATCACTACCACCTTTCTTGCTACCTTCGGTGACCACCAAGTCCTTTCACATACAGTCTCCCTACCAAATCAACCGCCAACCTAAACGTGCTCAGCCGGGTGGTGATCATGGCCTACGTATATCTGCTGGCAAGCCCTGAATGGACCTCTTGATCTTTCGTGACAAATGCGTCACTTGTCTGGCACTACACATGCCATCACATTGAAGTTGGTGGTGTAATGCTGATGTGTCATCGTCCATTTCCCGATGAGGATAAAACTACTCAATCACCAACTTTTTTAGTTCTAACAATCTCATCCTCCCTATAGCCTGACTACCCTCAGCTTGATAATATTGCCGCACTAACACAGAGCCTCCACGAACGAGTGGGCAGCAAACTTTACTTTTTGATCCTCCCGGCACTCACCAGTGAGTAGCAGCAGCAGTGCTGTTACCATCAAAAGTAGGGGGCTTGAATCTTTGAAATCCCCATAGTTACAGCCTCATGCCGCCTTCGGCACAGGCGCTTCTTCTTCCTTTTCTTCTTCGTCATCAGACAAAACCTTCTTAGTCTCGGGCTGTCTTCTTTCGCTCGTAGGTCTACTTTGCTCTTTCCTTTCTCCTTCCCTCACAACCTTGATAAATTCAGTCACCACTAACGGTAAGATTGTCTGCATGACCTCATGAACCTCTTCCACAACAGCCTCCTTCACCAAGGCCCTTAAGTTGGCACTCTCAACACCACCCTTTGGATGAGGGGTCTCTGGTTCTTTATGAACCACCTTTTCGGCTCTAGGCCTTCCTCTCGTGACCCGTGGTTTAGCACCACGTCCACCACCACAAGTGAAGCTTTTGATGATCTACCACCGGCCATCCTCCACACACACATTGAATGATTTAAACACCAACACGGTCATTCAAGGGAACAACTCAGTTTATGTCAAGTATAGTAAGTCCCTAATTACAGTGGCCAGTTGTGATTAGCCACTTACTTTAATCTTCATACCCCAAGCATTACCTATCCTAACTACATCAGCATCTAAATCTACAAGCAACATATAAACCACATAACATGCGCACTATCCTTAAGAAAATACCTGATGGCACGCAGCTACTCGGATTGGCATCCCATCCCTTTCCGTCCCATTCTCAGTTTAAGTTAAGATTTATATTAAAATTTTACATGTTTCACTTAAACTTTAGCTCTGGTACCAACTTGTAAAGCCCTGTTCTCGGGACGTTCACCGCTGGTCAATCATTGCACATAAAACATATAATTACATTTAACTTTCATAAAACATCACAGTAGAACATCAAAATAAATTTTAATTTTATTATAAATGCTTTTGCAAGTTAATACAATCATTCATTATACATTTTCATTTGTTCGCATTACAATGCAAAAACATTAACAAAAGAATGCCATCCAAAATGCCAAGTAGCTGCCCCATACCATCCTCCGCAATGCTCACCTGCCAACTGGAAAAATGCATAAAAGTCAGGTTGCTGAATGAGTTCTAGGTTTATAATAAAACATACTTTACTTCATTAAAACCATTCTTTACTTTTGCATGTCAACACATCATGTGTTCTTTACGTTAAAACCGTTATTATCTTCATCATTCATTTATTCATTAACTTCCATTCATTCATGCTTTCTTACTTTCATTCATATGTTCATCATTAATTCTTTTCATTCCATCAAAAACCATGAACTTTACCCCACCTTCATGTATAAAAAAGGGTATTGGGTCGGGGTCTATCATAGACCCCCCATGGCGCACAGCAGCCTGGCCACACTACCTAAGGGTAAATTAAGGTGTACCATTGTCTTGTGCTATACCCACCATCATGCATAAAGCGGATAATGGGCCGACCTCCCATCATGGAGCACGACAGCTTTGCCACAGTATCTAGGGTAAGTAACAAAGGTTCTATACAATGGTCAGTCATATGACGGACCCCAGTGTGTATCCTTCTGGGGTAGCTAACCAACCACTATGGGACTAACACCTTTCACTGGGGTGTGTTCCCACATACAAGGCTTGCAAGACTTACTTTACTTTCCTTTGTTCATTAATGCATGCATTCATTCATCATGTTCCTCTTTTCGTTATCTTCCACTTTGCATTACATAATACTTTCATTTCATTCATTAACATTCAACGTAAAGCCATGGGAAAAGAAATATACACAATAAGGAACATCAACATACACAATCAAAATCATCATATAGGGAATCATACATACATCATACATACATCATACCCATCATGCATAAGCATCAATCTTACATCATAACATGCCCATGAAATCATCTCTGACCTCAAAAGTCCACTTACATAGCCCCCGGGAACCTCCCTAGTCAAAGCCTAATTTCACCTTTTTTCGCCAAGGAGTCAGAAAATATTCTAAGTGTTCATCTGCTTTGACTGTTCATCCGCATTTCCCCAATACTCAACTGCATTGACTTACTTAGTCATCAAAGCTCATCCGCATTTCCCCAATACTCATCTGCATTTCCCATACTTAATCAATGTTCATCCACATTTCCCATACTTAGGTGTGTGAACTACTGTTTGGGCGCATGAGCACCCTAGGGCACACTATTCATTAGATTCAGTTCCCAAATCTCATATTTCATATTCTAAGAGTAAGTCGTACATTCTACGCCTTAGAAACACAACCATAGCATCATCAAATCATGAACACAGTCCAGAATCACACCATAACATCATTATTCCCACATTCAACATACGGGTACAAACCCTAGTTTTATAAAAACATACATTCATGCATTTTCGGCCCCAAAACCAGTTAAAACATGTAAAAGACGAGTTCTAGAACTCACTTTTTCAGCTCCTGAGTATAGCTTCTTCCAAACTCATCTGTAATTGAGTTCACCCGCCTAGAAACCCACTAAAACATACAACCAAACACACACAAGACACATAAGCATACACCGAGGCAAGGTTAGTAAGAACACCATAAAACCATGAATTCTTATCTTGAATTCAAATCTTTCTTCTTTTTCTTCTTCAAAACCCGAAAACTCTGCACTTTCTCTCTCTAGAATCCGTAAGAAGAAAGGTGATGTGCAAGAGTGGGCGGCCATCACCTTTATTCAACAACTTTTTTCAAAGCTTTGTCCTTTTGACACCCTTAGTCTCTCCATTTGTGCTTTATTTCCTTTCTTTCCTTTTACTTCACCTTATTCTTTCTTTACTAACTTTAATAATAACCGGGTTTTACAAGTCCACCCCGTTATATAGGTTTCTTCCCCAAAACTTGTTATTCCTCAAACAATTGTCGGTAATGCTGCCTCATCTTCTCTTTAGTCACCCACGTAGACTCGGATCCCTTTCTACGCTTCCACTGTACACACATAAGTGAGACAACTTTATTCCTCAACCTCTTCTCTTCTCAATCAATGATCGCCACTGGTTGCTCCACGTAATTGAGTTGTTCATCTGCTTCGATATCCTCCGGTGGAACAGTGATATCCTAATCCGCTAGACACTTTCTCAGATCAGATACATGGAATGTCGGGTGAATTCCTCTTTTCATTATCTTCCGCTTTACATTACCTAATGCTTTCATTTCATTCATTAATATTCAACGTACAGCCATGGGAAAATAAATATACACAATAAGGAACATCAACATACACAGTCAACATCGTCATAGAGGGCATCATACATGTGTCATACATAGATCATACCCATCATGGATAAGCATCAATCATACATCATAACATGCCCATGACATCATCTATGACCTCAAAAGTCCACTTACATAGCCCTCGGGAACCTCCCAAGTCAAAGCCTAAATTTCACCTTTTTCCCCAAGGAGTCAAAAAATATTCTTAGTGTTCATCCGCATTTGCCTTTTTGTTCATCCGGATTTGTTTTAGTTCATCTGCATTTGCCTTTTTGTTCATCCGCGTTCGTTTTAGTTCATCCGCATTTGTTTTAGTTCATCTGTATTGACTTACTTAGTGGCCAATGCTCATCCGCATTGACTGTTCATCCACATTTCCCCAATACTCATACGCATTGACTTACTTAGTGGTCAATGCTCATCCGCATTGACTGCTCATCCGAATTTCCCTAATACTCATCCACATTTCCCATACTTAGTCAATGTTCATCCGTATTTCCCATACTTAGTCAATGCTCATCCGCATTTCTCATACTTAGTCAATGCTCATCCGTATTTCCCATACTTAGTCAATGCTCATCCGCTTTAACTCTTCATCTGCATTGACTTTCCATCCGCATTGACCTTCCATCCGCATTGACTTTCCATCCACATTGACCTTCCATCCACATTTGCCAACACATAAGCAGTTTTTCTAAAGTTAGGCATCTGAACTACTGTTTGGGTGCATGAGTAGCCTAGGGCACACTATTCATCTAATTCAGTTCCCAAATCTCATCTTTCATGTTCTAAGCTTAACTCTTACATTCTAAGCCTTAGAAACACAACCATAACATCATCAAATCATGAACACAGCCCAGAATCACACCAAAACATATGGCTATAAAACCCAGTTTTATAAAAACATACATTCATACATTTCTGTAAGGCCCTGTTCCTAGGATGCTTACAGTTGGTCAACCATTGCACATAAAACATACATTTACAGTTATTTTAAATAAACATTCATAGTGGAAACATTCAAAATGGCATTTCATTTCATCATAAAACCTTTGCAAGATAATGCATCGTTTATCGGTTACAAAATTACATTGTTGTATTACATCACAAAAGATCTATATAAATGGATGCCATCCAAAAGAGCTGAGCAGCTGCTTCGTGCCATCTTAGCAACATTACCTGCCAACTGGAAACACATAAAAGTCAGTGTTGCTAAGTGAGTTATAGTTTTATAATAAAACATACTTTTCTTTCGTAAACCATTCTTTCTCTCAAAATCATACTATACTTTACATTCGTTCCTGATCATACATCATACGTACATACAGATAATATCATTATTATCTTCATCATTCTTTCGTTCATACATTCTTCTTTCATCATTTCATCCTTTACTTTCGTCATTACCATGAACTTTACCAGTCATGCTCATGGTACTGTGCCTAAGCCTATAAAATACCTTCATCGGTGGTGCCCGACACCAAGTGGTCATAGTACCTAAGGTAAAGTTCAGGTATACCATTGTCATATGCTATGCCCTTCATGCTCATGATACTAGACCTAAGCCTATAAAAAGACTTCATCGGTGGTGCCCAGCCCAAGTGGTCACGGTACCTAAGGCACGCAACAATGGCTCATCCATATGGTCAATCACAAAGAAAGACCCCAATGTGCATTCTTTGGGGTAGCTAACCCGCACACCGTTGAGCTAACACTTACAATGGGTGTGCACCTCCATACATTGCTTGCAAGCCTTTCTTACATTCATTCATTCATTCATAATGCATGCATTCATCATCATGTTCCTCTTTCATTATATTTCACTTTACGTTACATAATACTTCATTCATTCATTATCATAACACGTAAAGCAATAGGAAAGATAAACATACATCATCATAGGAACATAAACATATCATTCAATCATCATCATGCAGGGCATCATACATACATAACATACCTCATGTATAACCATGCAACATCATCATCATTATTATGCATATGCATGAATCACACATCTTTACATGCCCATCATAGCATCTATGACTGCAAAAGTCAACTGACGTTACCCCCGGGAATCTCCTAGGTCAAATCCTACATTACTCCTTTTTCTCCAAAAAGTCAGAATTATTCTAAGTGTTCACCCGCATTGACCATATTGTTGGTCCACATTTGATTTGCTTCATCCGCATTTGATTTGCTTTATCCGCATTGACATACTTCATCCGCATTGGTCATCCCCATTTGACTTACTCATCCGCATTTCATATACTTAGTCAAATGCACATCCGCATTGACATACTTCATCCACATTATATGCATTTGACTTACTCATCTGCATTTCATATACATAGCCAAATGCTCATCCGCATTGACCCCATCCGCATTAACTGTTCATTCGCATTTACTTACTTTGCAGTTAATACTCATCCGCATTTCCCTTTACTTAGTCCATATTCATCCGCATTTCTTAGACTTAGTCAAATGCTTATCCGCATTTCATGCACTTAGTCAATGTTCATTCGCATTGACTTCATCCGCCTTTGACTTCATCCGCATTGCTTACTTAGTGGTTAATGTTCATCCGCATTACCCCTTTCCACCCGCATTGACTTCCTAACACTTTGGCATATTTAAAAACTTAACATGTGAGCCTAAAATCATATCGATTTCCAAGCGCCATTCATCATGTTCTAAGCTTAAATCTTACCCTTTAATCCTTAGAAACACAATCATACATCATCAAGCATGAACATAGTCACACATCACATCATAACATCATCATACACACATTCAAGTGTACGGGTCCGAAACCTAGTTAAGTAAAAACATATATTCATGCATTTCCAGCCCCAAAATCAGTTAAAAACCAGTAAAAGAGGGGTCCTAGACCTCACCTTTGCAGCTCTTGAGTATGGATTCTTCCAAACTCGTTTGCAACTTGAATTCAACCTCCTAGAACCCACTAAAAACATACCCGAACATATACAAACACACATAAGTATAAACCCGAGGACATAACCGGTTAAGAACACCATAAAAGCATGAATTCTTACCTTGAATTCGAATTCTTTCTTCTTGTTCTTCTTCAAACCCGAGCTCTGCTCTTTTTCTCTCTAAAATCCAAACTCAAAAGTGAAAAGTGGCATGGCATGGGCGGCCATGCTACTTTTGTACAACATAAAAGTAAATCTTATACTTTTTACATGTTTAACCCCTCATCTTGGGTTAAATAGCATTTCTTTCTTTTTCCTTCGCTTTATTCTTCTCTTTCTTTGACTTTAAAATATCCGATGTTACAATTTCCAGCCCCAAAACCAGTTAAAACATGTTAAGAGGGGTTCTAGAACTCACCTTTGCAGCTCTTGTTTATGGCTTGTTCTAAACTCATGTGTAATTGAGTTCAACCGCCTAGAAACCCACTAAAACATACAACCGAACACCACACAACACACATAAGCATAAAACCGAGGCGAGGCTAGTTAAGAACACCATAAAACCATGAACTCTTACCTTGAATTCGAATCTTTCTTCTTGTTCTTCTTCAAACCAAAAACTCTGCACTTTCTCCCTCTAGGATCCGTAAGCAGAAAGGTGATGTGCAAGAGTGGCCGGCCATCACCTTTATTCACTGAAGGTTCAGTCGTGCGACTGGTTCATTAGCATGATGTCTTTATGCATATGGTCCGTAAGTATGGTCCATTAGCATGAATAATCATACAACAACTTCAAACCTATATAATAAATTCATATATATGAAGTAAAGATACATGAACATCAAAGCACAAATCATATATCATTACACCATTTCATTACACATATGTAAGCCATGACAGACTTTTACATTAAACACATAAACTAGGGACATATGTATCAACAGAAAGAATCGCAGACATTGTGGCGCAACACATCGCTAACGCCATACCCACAATAATTGCCCAAATCAACGCGGATCGAGGCAATTCATTGGAAACGGGGAGCATCATGAGGAGGATACCGATGGAATCCAGACCGGGTGCTCATACAAAACGTTTATGGATTGAAAACCCAAAGATTTCCATGGCACCAAGGGTGCTATCAAGACTTACCGCTGGATGGACAAGATCAAGGCAGTACTGGACA
The DNA here is from genome assembly GCA_025506515.1 of Flaveria trinervia. Taxonomy (NCBI): domain Eukaryota; kingdom Viridiplantae; phylum Streptophyta; class Magnoliopsida; order Asterales; family Asteraceae; genus Flaveria; species Flaveria trinervia. Next base: position 41,694,779 of record CM046446.1, read on the forward strand.
TAAGCGAGTGCAAGTTGGAGCACATGGTGCAATTCGCCACCCAATCTCCAAAGGGAATAGCGCTTGAGTGGTGGAAAACCATTATTCAGCCCCAAGGAAGAAATGTTGCGGGCCGCATGAGCTGGGCCGAGTTCAGAGCATTGATGATCAACAAGTATTGTCCGATCAACCAGTTAGGGAAACTAGAATATGAGTTTCTAGGCCTAAAGATGAAAGGGCCAAACTACACCAGGTACATCAACCAGTTTCTAGCCCGTCTAGACTAGTGCCCCACTTGGTGTCACTAGAAGCCAAAGGTGTAGCTCGATTTATCTGGGGGTTACATCCTAGGGTTCGAGGGATGGTCCGATCTTCCAGGCCTATGACCCTACAATCCACGGTGGATCTCACCAGTAGCCTAACTGGTGACTTGGTTAGGGCTGGATGGATAGAACAGGGAAGAACTAAGGAAAGAAAAAGAAAATGGGTTGATGCCAAGAAGGTGATGGGTAGCAGCAGTAGGTCAAGCAAGTAAGCAGGTTATGGTATAAGGCGTGACGATCAAGGTGAAAGGGAATGAAGGCTGTATGTAGGCACAAACCCTTATCGCAACAAGTGCAAATTGCACCATCAAGGTGGGTGCAACCAGATTCCTTGTTTTAGGTGCAAACGAACCAGCCACTTGATCAAGGATTGCACTTTCACGGTGGGTAAGCAGTGTTACGAATATGGAGACCCAGGGCACCTATGGAATAAGTGCCGCAAGCTGGCAAGGGACAAGGATGCGATACCTAACAAGCCTATGGGAAGAGCTATTGTGATGGGACCGGCTGATGCTCGCAAGGAACCCCATGTGGTCAATGGTACGTTCCTTATAAACAACCATCCTGATACCGTACTCTTTGATACTTGAGCAATAACTAGATTTGTCTCTAGTGCTTTTAGGTCTTTGATTAAATCGAATGCCTGTTGCTTCACTCATTCATTTACTATGGAATTGGCCGAGGATACCACTATAGAAACTAATGAAGTCATCAATGACTGTTCAATTAATCTAAAAGGTAGCACATTTAGGATAAAGTTGATGCCTATTAAGGTAGGAGGATTCGATGTGGTTGTTGGTATGGACCGGCTAGCTAAGTATAGAGTCGAAATCTTCTGTGAGGAACGCCTTCTTAGGATACCATTGAGCGACGGGCGAGTACTAACGATTTGTGGCGAAGGAAGTGACACGCTATGCCCTATGATATCCCATCTGAAAGCTACCAAGAGCCTTGAAAAGGGACATCCAGCTTTCATGGTTCACATAATGAAAGCAAAAGAGGAGAAGAAGATTCAGGATATTCCTCTAGTTTCTGAATATTCAGAAGTGTTTCTTGATGATCTACCGGACCTACGACCTAGTGCTGCACTAGTAGCTAAGGCACCACCTTGACTCGCCCCTCCCGAGATGAAGGAACTAATTCTGCACATCCAGGAACTACTCGACAAGGGATTTATTCGACCGAGTGTTTCTCCATGGGGTGAACCGGTCCTATTTGTGAAGAAGAAGGATGGAACCCTACGGATGTGTTGCTAGTGCAATGCAATAAAGTAATTGCTTATGCATCGAGACTACTAAACGATCATGAGAAGAACTATACAATGCATGATCTAGAATTGGGTGCTGTGGTGTTTGTACTCAAAATGTGGAGGCATTATCTCTATGGCACGAAGTGCATTATTTAAACTAACCATAGGAGTTTGCAGCACATTCTGGGTAAGGCCAACATAGTGGCCGATGGTTCGAGTTACTGAGTGACTACGAATGCGAGATGCACTACCATCCTGGTAAGGCCAACGTAGTGGTCGATGCCTTGAGCCGAAAAGAAAGGGAAAAACCTTTAGGCGTCCGTGCCTTAAGGATGAGTATGTACACTGACGTTATCACAAGACTAAAGAAAGCACATAGTGAAGTGCTAAAGGAGGATAAGCTAGTGGGATAAATGTTGACAGGAATGGAGAAGCGATTGGTACTAAATAGCGATGGTATATGTAAATGTGAAGGGAAAATGTGGGTACCAATGCATGGGGGATTAGAGTGGTGATCCTTAATAAAGCCCACAAGTCTAGGTACTCGGTTCACCCCGGAAGTGACAAGATGTATGATGATCTAAAGGCCCTTTTCCGGTGGCCTTGGATCAAGAAGTCCATCGCCATTTATGTGACCAAGTGTTTGACGTGTGCCATGGTGAAGGCTGAAAACTAGAAACTATTAGGGACGTTACAACAGCCCGAAATTTCAGAATGGAAATCGGATAACGTCAACATGGATTTCGTCACAAAACTACCCGAAACCCTTAGAGGTCATGGTGCCATTTGGGTAATAGTGGATAGGTTAACCAAATTAGCTCACTTCTTGCTGATTAGGGAAGACTACGACCTAACGAAACTGGCTCAGTTGTATATTGATGAAAAAGTGACCAGGCAGGTGTACCTTTGTCAATCATCTCTGACCATAATAGCCGCCTCACTCTTCACGTTTCTAGAGATCACTCCAGCAAACATTAGGAACCTGTTTAGATTTAAGCACTGCTTACCACCCAAAAACCCATGCCTATAGTGAAAGAACTATTCAGTCCCTGGAACATATGCTAAGGGCTTGCGTCGTTGACTCTGGCAGGAACTGGGACAACCATCTTCCTTTCGTAGAGTTCTCCGATAATAATAGTTACCACGCAAGTATAAAGGCTGCTCCGTATGAGACCCTATATGGTGGGAAATGTCGATCACCATTGAATTGGAGTGAGATTGTGGTAGCCAGTAATGGACCCGACATCATGTTGGAAACCACCGAAATGATATTCAAAATAAGGAGCGTTTGAGAGCAGCCACGGATCGTCAAAATAAATATGCTGACAGAAGACGAAAACGTTTAGAGTTTCAAGTGGGTGATAAGGTAATGTTGAAAGTGGCACCATGGAAGGTACCTTGAGGTTTGGAAAGAGAGGAAAACTAAACCTGAGATACATTCGACCATTCGAGATACTAGCAAGAGTTGGACTCGTGGAATATAAATTAAAGCTGCCATAGGAGTTGAGTTACATACATGACACCTTTCATGTGTCAAACCTTACAAAGTCCCTGGTAGACAAGACCTTAGAGATACTTTTGAGAGAAGTTAGGGTAACCGATAAGTTGAAATTCGTAGAAGAACCCTTAGAGATCATTGATCGGCTAGTCATGAAACTCAGACGTGGCCGCATACCCAAGGTCAAAGTAAGATGGAATTCTAGGTGAGGACCTGAATTCACTTGGGAGCGATAAGATGAAATGAGGAAGAGTTACCCACACCTCTTCAAACCCACCCGTATCGAATCTAAGCGAAACTAAAATTTTGGGATGAAATTTCCGAAATGGGGGGAGAATGTAACAACCAACCTCTAGGTCATAGTTCTTACCTTACCGACATGCATGTTTTCCGATTCTATTAATAATATTGCTACTATCATTTATACTGTTCTCTCCTCCATGCTATGTGTTTTGGTACTCGTCTTAATTGACCGCATTTTCTCCTGGTTCATTCGCATTTGGGTAATGCGAATGGGCAATCTTCATTCGCATTGGGTTAATGCGGATGGGCAATCTTCATTGGCATTGGGTTAATGCGGATGGGCAATCTTCATTCACATTGGGTTAATGTGGATGGACATTTTTCATCCGCATTTGGTTATGCGGATGGGCAACTTTCAGCCGCATTTCTTCTTGCCATGACCCCTTTCTGACTTGTGTTTTTGTGATGATTTTTTATCTTTATCGAGCGTTGTTAGGAAATCTTAGTGTCTGAGGAAAGTTAATTTGTCGCCCTTGCAAAAGTTTAATCATAGTTGAAATAATTAATTGTATATTCTTACACACTTAATTTTCAGTTAATGCATGTGTGATCATGCACGAGACACACCAACTAACTTATTATACCATCTAAAATACTACCCAATACTACATATAATACCACTACACATAATATTATTTAGCATTTAAAATTAAATTTAAGCCCCTCATAAGAGGCCAAAATCGACCGCCCCTCTCCTCCACTCCCCTCTCTTCTACACCACCACAATATCCACCATTCTCCTTACATGCACCACCTACACCTCACTCCTCTCATTCTTGGATTCTCTAACCAAAACACACACACTCCATGTTTTCTCTCTAATCCCAGCCTTACTTTCGAAGAACAACACCATTCCATCATCGCAAAGCTCAACAAACGCAAAGGTGAAGTTTCGGGACCTCTTGGGTATATGGTTCTTACTTGTACAACCTTCTCCAGCATTGTCCAAGGATTTCCAGGCTATCCTCGACCAGTTATCCACTCCAAACCACAGGCTACATCAAGTGTAAGCTTCGTGTCTCCCGGTTTGGTCATTTCATGTGTTTGTCTTCATTTTTCATTCAAAACATTACGATTCTCACTCGTAAAGTATGTCATTCTATAGGTGTAACACGGTTTACACCTAGAAAAACCTCTTTTTGGGTGTATTTACACCATCCAACTTGTACAACTTGTAATATTTCAGAACCAATCTTGTAACCTGCTCAAAATAAGTTTTCTAACCTCCTTATAACCTGCACTCAAAGTTACAAAAGCTTTGGGTAAAGTTTAATCACAAGTTATAACGTTTAACACATGTGTAATGGATGAAAATGATGTAACCTTATAGTTTCCATCTTGTTCATGGTTTGTTTCTTGAACCTGAGAGATTGACATAATATTTCAGTAGGTTTTGGATGATTTTGGGCATGTGGTAAGATGCTAAAGGCTGAAAATATAATTTTCATAGACTTATAAGCAATTTGGACATATTTGGGGACCCGAAAAGTGAAAAGCGACTTAAAAACAAGAAAACATGGGTATTGACCATCTTAAAAAGTATTCCAGGCTCTAAAAGGGTTACAAAAAAGTATTTGGTTCCGATTTGTTGAATAAATGGTCAACGAATGGGTTAAATGGATTTTTTAGTTAAAAACGGGTTTTAACCGGAAAACGTTTGGAAGATAATCTTAGAAATAATGGTATAAAACCCAAAACCCATGGAAACCATGTTATTCCAGTAAGTTAAGTACAATAAGATCTAAAGGAGTTGAAAAATTGGTCAAACGAGCTTTTAAACGGTCGAATTCGGGTAAAATCATGTTTTAACGAGTTAAACCTAAAATGTGGACTTTCACCTTAGAAGAGCTTGTAAAACATTTGTAGCAGATTAAAAACTTATAAAAAGATATTTAAGATAATATTTAATGAATATAAGACCAATTTTAGGGAAAACAAACTTGGGGGGTAGAAATTGTGAATTTTGGAAACCTGGAAGACTAAACTGTAAATTTTGCTAAACTTCAATAAACCGACCCCTTGAACTAAGAATCACTTAGAAGACTCAAAATAACTTGTATAGGTGATTTAACATGGTAAATTATGTATTCTTTCCATAGAAACCCTAACTTTCTATAAAAGGAAATTTTTTTATAAAGACTTAGCATTTCAAATGCTATTAAGACGTTAACCTCATGACATATCTAATGCATTTTCATAACCCTAGAATTAGTGGTTTAACACTTAAATCTTAATGGTAGGGTGCTAGAATTGAGTCTTTTCACAGCACACGAAGATATCTGTTTGCTTGAATTTTAAGGTGAGTTTAAGTGTTTCCTTTTTTACTATTGTTTTGGGATAAAGCATGCTCTGTTTAAAATTAAACTATTTTTGTGCTATATTGTAATGTTTTATGTTGTGGTGATGTTGAGACCTGCTGATACTTGTATCACAGTCATTACTTCTTTTGTGTACTGCTTGTTTATATGGGTAGATCTACTTGGGGAATCCCCCGCACACAGTGCCTTCCGTGATGCACAGGAAGGGTATCACACTGAGATCCAGCGGGATTGTTTATGGCATGTAACATGTTCTATAAGATAGTATGGTGGACCATACGGCTAGTATGGTCCACTCCTTTGAGGATCAGTTCTCCCCACAGGGGATTAACCAGTAACTTAATTTTTGAAAAGGCTAGCCGGGGTTGAGAACAGGGTTGATTGTGATCCCCACAATAATGATACTATGGCTTTTTAATAAAATGTGGATTTTAATGAATCCTTGTTTTTAAACTTTAGTCACTTGAATTCACTAACTTTTTAGTTGACCCAATATCTTTTTTTGAGCATGTTTCAGGTAATCCATGAAGGGACTCTAGCTATTTTTTAAGACCTTAACCTAGCACCGTCACCATGGCATTGGTTTGTCTGATTTTTAAAACATTCAGAACAATTTTTAATTATTGTTAAGCTTTACATTTTGTCCTTATGTTGGATGTACAATATAATTTAAGGGCTAAATCTGTTTCTAGCCTAGGTTTACTTTAAACTTCTAAGCCATGTGATATTCTCTCCTTTTGTGCTCTCATGATGGTTTGTTTCTGTTGCCATATGACCTGCTAGTATGTGACGTCCCACCCTACCTAGGCCCGGGGTGTGACAGATTGGTATGAGAGCCAAAGGTTGTAGAGAAATCAGGAATACCATAGTAGACCCTAGGCTAGAACCTTGATGCCTTAGGACCACCCTTCTCGAAAGTTTTGGGATGATCGGGTTACGTAAATTGATGATTACAATTGATCAACGTAATCATGAATTTACCAGACACGTAAGTTCCAGCATGGACCTTAGGTCGTGATTGGACCCTTCTCTGTTTGAAAATTAGATTTAGAAAAACCTTCTTTGTGTGGTCTAAGAGTCTTATTTAAAAGAGCCTTTCTATTTGATGTCATTTGACGAGACTATTGATGTCTAACACTATTGTTGAAACTATTGATCATTGATTCTACTGCCATCATTATTATAAGTACTGTTACTATTACTTATACTATTACTTCCATGAGCTATGCGAAACCAAATTACTCATGATGATTTTACAGGTCATCCGAGACTATGGTATGAAAAGGTAAGGCGCCAGCTCACCGTGTCCACGAGACTACTTCGATCGGGAGCAGTCTAAGGATCGCTCCTCGAACAGAATATGAGGCTTACCTCAAGAGGTATGGACATCCTGGGTTTCTATCTGCAACTTCGGAAGACTCGGAGCCATCAAAAGACTCCGCTTCGACATCCCCAGCAAGGAGCCGGACGCTCTCCAACTCACCGCACGTCATTGCACCCACTCACTCACCTCACCCTCCAATCGGGGAAAGGGGTGCACACACTACTACCCGCCCACGAAAGAATGTTAGGCCGGGATTTTAATTTCTTTCAGGATGCCTCCTCCTCCACCTCCACCAGTTAGGAGACCGATTCTTGCCCCACAACCATTTGACCCACTCTGACACCACTCGCACGACGAGCACCGGATGCCTCCTAGGCAAAGCATGTATGAAGGCCCTAGAGTATTGGCTGGGGACTGCTACTCCCAGTCTAGCCGCCGGGCAAGTGATGTAGGTCCCTCTGATGCTACACTGGACGAGATTTGGCGAACCGTCTGTCGTTAGGAGGTGACTCTTCAGCACACCCCTCGGACCTCACAATCTACCCAGTTTCAAGCCATGATGGCCTCACATGGGGTACAACGACTAGATCAAGAGAAAAAAATAAGAATGTAGGATGGCTAGGATGGTTGAGAAAGAAGTGGATGTGAAGTCCTGGTGGGAATTGGGAATTATCTGTCTATGAGACATTCAAAGGAAACAATTTCTATTATTAACTGATACTCTTATTATTATTTTTATGGGGTAATGGTACCTTCCAAGTTGTGAACCATGACATATAATTTATTTTAGATCTCAATGATAATGATCTTATTGTTGTTTAAAAAACTATTGCTATCTAATACTAACCTTGCAGGGTGAATTGATATGGAGTATATAACTCCGCAAGCTTAAGGGAAACAATTCGGTTGCTCGGGAATAAACTCTCCAACCCTGCTTAACAAAACTATCAATTATGTCATGTTGTTCATATACTATGATTTTTGGTGCAAGTGTTCACATGACCTTTAGGGTAATCAATGTGTTGGAAACAATTTGTATTGATGTTGTGCGTAATCTTTTCATTTAGGGGATAATCCTATTCTAGCCCGGGTTCATCTTTAATATTAATGCCATGTGTTGTTCTCTCCTTTTGTGCTCTTATGATGGTTTGTTTCCGCTGCCATTTGTTGTTGCTAGTCTGCGACTTCCCACCCTACCTGGGCCCAGGGTGTGACAGCAAAATTAGACCCAAGAAACAAACATATGTATTGTGACATTTGTGAAATGTCTAATCACAAAACAAATGAGTGCTTTCTCAATCAATACTACTCTATCTGTGACATGAACAATCATTCCACCAAAAACTTCTTGCAAGACCATTATAAAGGGTGATGCACTTTACAACACAACAACACCACTAAGGAAAGTTCTTTAGAACACTTAACAAATCAAATAAGGAAATCGTTAACTACTATAAGAGATGCTAAGAACACAAGTAAAATAGAGAGAACAACATTGCAACACAAGTATTTGGTTTTCAAGATTGTAGTATATTGCTTCTCAAGTTCAATTATAAATTGTTACATAGCATATTAGAAAGTTACAACTACTTGAGATACTTATACTACATCCTATCACCGGCCATACTTTAAAGGCCAGCTGGATACATAATATTAGACAATAAAATCAAATGTAGAGTCAAAAGATAGATTGCCTTTTGACTAGTGACTAGAACATTCCATAACTCACATCCTAATATATTACAAAAAGGATAAAGTACATAAAGTACAAAGCATAGACTCAAGACCTCAATGTATAGTTTTCCAAAAGCATGATCCTTTTCACCAACTTTTGAAAGTTGGTGAGTCAAACAGAGTTGCAGCGGAAAGGTGGTCCAACTTTATGGAAAAGTACATCAGATAATAGCATGTACATAAAAGTCTTTGGAAGAAATCTATCTTCATAAATTGGCTTCGAAAGACTTTGTCTTTGAAACTTCAGAAGACTTCATATTGGCTTCGGAATATATTGGTGTTGGCTGTGGAGGATATTACACTTAGAGTATTTCTGGTGTGAGGTGTAAAACTTTTGAATCATTTCTACTTCAGTAACTTAGTGCATGAATGCAAGAGACTTTGGATACTTTGAACTGTTTGACTGCATGAGACTTGTTAGAATCCTTACACTGCTATTTCAATAAATTCTATTGAGCTTGCGATATGACCAACTAGAATACATCTCATTGTTTTTTCAAGCAAAAAGGGTTGAGAATTCCCCAACACAAGCCTATCTCACCAATATCATCTACGAAACCCAAAATCAGAATTCATTTTCATAATAATCAATCTAGGACTTCAAGGCCAAATAATGACATGGGTAACATAAAAGAGTTGAAGAAGATTCAAAGAAACAAATATCACAACATCAAGCAAACATATGATATTCACAAACCAAAAATGATGTTTGATAATAAAAAAACGGGTCAGATTTCTTCAAAGAAATGGGGACCGAAGGTTTCATTATTCTTCTGACTCTTCAGCTGAAATTGATGAGATGAAATATTCAAAATATCATAAGTTACATAAGTTAAGTGACCTAGTCATGCAAGTTGAGAAACAATTCTACCATACATTACATGAGGATGGTTGATCATACCATGCTTTTGTATGTGAGGTACATTTTGAATAATCAAACAAACCAAAACATGATAAATATCACATGCATTAAAATATTTACCAGGTATGAGTCTTAGAGGACAAACATACCTTCAATCAAAAAGTTCATAAACATGTCCATTACTATAAAAGAATGCACATATCTACAAGGAACCATGATGGCATTCAGAGGAGATTCATAAGGTGGTAGAATCACTATTGAAGGATATGTGACAAATGGAATGCTGAGTTTTGATAGAGTGAACTACTGTTAACAACTGAATTTCAATCTTCTCAGCATGTCTCAGATCTGTGACAAGAAATATTCAACTCGCTTTACTGACACTCATTGTTACATTTTTAAACCAAGATTCCAAGTTTCTGAAAAATGGGTTGTCTTAAAGACCCCAACGAAGAATAACACCTATGTCTTAAACCTAAATTCTGCTACACCAAAAGAAGAAAACATGTCTTCTATCAAAAGCATCTTCTGATGAGTCTTAGCTTCGGCATAGATGTTTGGGACACACAAATTTTAAAAACATGAACATCTAAGGAAACAACATAAGTCTTCCCACGAGCCAAGGAAAACCACGTTATTAGTTTACCCCATAAAGAAATTCACTTTATTGATCATTGTTCAGCGTGCCTTAAAAGGAAACAACATAACTCTTCCTACGAGCCAAAGTTGGTGAACACAAACAATTCTCCATTGAAGCTACTTCATATGGATCTTTTTGGACCAACTCATGTTATGAGTATTGGAAAGAAACAATATTGTTTGCTGATCATTGATAACTTTTCAAGATTTACATGGGTTTTATTTTTTACTTTATAAAAACGAAACATCCCAAATAATAAAAGAGTTTATCACAAAAATTGAAAATCAACTTGATCATAAGGTTAAAAAAATTAGAATTGATAATGGAACAAAATTTATAAATGAAGATATGAGTTCTTTTTATGCAACCAAAGGCATTGCTCATCAATTTAGTGCACCTAAACTCCATAACAAAATGGGGTAGCTGAGAGGAGAAATAGAACACTGATTAAAGTAGCAAGAACAATGTTAGCCGATGCTAAACTACCAATTACCTTTTGGGCAGAAGCAGTTAACACATAGTGCTTTGTGCAAAATGAACTCTGATTGTAAAAGAAAGCAACAAGACTCCTTATGAACTTTTGTTTCGCTATTAACCATTTATTGGATTTTTCAAGTCATTTGGTAGTCCTGTCTCAATATTAAACAATCGAGACTATTTGGGAAAACTTTCATCTAAGTCTGATGAAGGAATCTTTGTAGGTTATTCTTTAGTTTCAAAGGCTTATAAAGTGTTTAATCCTAGATTAAACATTATTGATGAATCAACAAATGTTCAATTCAAGGAACATTTATCTCCCAAATCTACAAATGGTCCCGACAGGTTGTTTTGTATTAACTCATTTACAAAATCTTTTGATTAATTTCATTTGTCTGATGTAGGAAATATACCTTGAGCTAAACCTCATACAGGAGTAGAAAGAAGAAATGACTTTCCAATGGTTCCTCCAACCTCTTTTGAAAAAAACAGGATGCAGATGTTCCACTACAATCTGATCCTACCTGGGCCCAGGGTGTGACAGCAAAATTAGACCCAAGAAACAAACATATGTATTGTGACATTTGTGAAATGTCTAATCACAAAACAAATGAGTGCTTTCTCAATCAATACTACTCTATCTGTGACATGAACAATCATTCCACCAAAAACTTCTTGCAAGACCATTATAAAGGGTGATGCACTTTACAACACAACAACACCACTAAGGAAAGTTCTTTAGAACACTTAACAAATCAAATAAGGAAATCGTTAACTACTATAAGAGATGCTAAGAACACAAGTAAAATAGAGAGAACAACATTGCAACACAAGTATTTGGTTTTCAAGATTGTAGTATATTGCTTCTCAAGTTCAATTATAAATTGTTACATAGCATATTAGAAAGTTACAACTACTTGAGATACTTATACTACATCCTATCACCGGCCATACTTAAAGGCCAGCTGGATACATAATATTAGACAATAAAATCAAATGTAGAGTCAAAAGATAGATTGCCTTTTGACTAGTGACTAGAACATTCCATAACTCACATCCTAATATATTACAAAAAGGATAAAGTACATAAAGTACAAAGCATAGACTCAAGACCTCAATGTATAGTTTTCCAAAAGCATGATCCTTTTCACCAACTTTTGAAAGTTGGTGAGTCAAACAGAGTTGCAGCGGAAAGGTGGTCCAACTTTATGGAAAAGTACATCAGATAATAGCATGTACATAAAAGTCTTTGGAAGAAATCTATCTTCATAAATTGGCTTCGAAAGACTTTGTCTTTGAAACTTCAGAAGACTTCATATTTGGCTTCGGAATATATTGGTGTTGGCTGTGGAGGATATTACACTTAGAGTATTTCTGGTGTGAGGTGTAAAACTTTTGAATCATTTCTACTTCAGTAACTTAGTGCATGAATGCAAAGAGACTTTGGATACTTTGAACTGTTTGACTGCATGAGACTTGTTAGAATCCTTACACTGCTATTTCAATAAATTCTATTGAGCTTGCGATATGACCAACTAGAATACATCTCATTGTTTTTTCAAGCAAAAAGGGTTGAGAATTCCCCAACACAAGCCTATCTCACCAATATCATCTACGAAACCCAAAATCAGAATTCATTTTCATAATAATCAATCTAGGACTTCAAGGCCAAATAATGACATGGGTAACATAAAAGAGTTGAAGAAGATTCAAAGAAACAAATATCACAACATCAAGCAAACATATGATATTCACAAACCAAAAATGATGTTTGATAATAAAAAAAAGGGTCAGATTTCTTCAAAGAAATGGGGACCGAAGGTTTCATTATTCTTCTGACTCTTCAGCTGAAATTGATGAGATGAAATATTCAAAATATCATAAGTTACATAAGTTAAGTGACCTAGTCATGCAAGTTGAGAAACAATTCTACCATACATTACATGAGGATGGTTGATCATACCATGCTTTTGTATGTGAGGTACATTTTGAATAATCAAACAAACCAAAACATGATAAATATCACATGCATTAAAATATTTACCAGGTATGAGTCTTAGAGGACAAACATACCTTCAATCAAAAAGTTCATAAACATGTCCATTTACTATAAAAGAATGCACATATCTACAAGGAACCATGATGGCATTCAGAGGAGATTCATAAGGTGGTAGAATCACTATTGAAGGATATGTGACAAATGGAATGCTGAGTTTTGATAGAGTGAACTACTGTTAACAACTGAATTTCAATCTTCTCAGCATGTCTCAGATCTGTGACAAGAAATATTCAACTCGCTTTACTGACACTCATTGTTACATTTTTAAACCAAGATTCCAAGTTTCTGAAAAATGGGTTGTCTTAAAGACCCCAACGAAGAATAACACCTATGTCTTAAACCTAAATTCTGCTACACCAAAAGAAGAAAACATGTCTTCTATCAAAAGCATCTTCTGATGAGTCTTAGCTTCGGCATAGATGTTTGGGACACACAAATTTTAAAAACATGAACATCTAAGGAAACAACATAAGTCTTCCCACGAGCCAAGGAAAACCACGTTATTAGTTTACCCCATAAAGAAATTCACTTTATTGATCATTGTTCAGCGTGCCTTAAAAGGAAACAACATAACTCTTCCTACGAGCCAAAGTTGGTGAACACAAACAATTCTCCATTGAAGCTACTTCATATGGATCTTTTTGGACCAACTCATGTTATGAGTATTGGAAAGAAACAATATTGTTTGCTGATCATTGATAACTTTTCAAGATTTACATGGGTTTTATTTTTTACTTTATAAAAACGAAACATCCCAAATAATAAAAGAGTTTATCACAAAAATTGAAAATCAACTTGATCATAAGGTTAAAAAAATTAGAATTGATAATGGAACAAAATTTATAAATGAAGATATGAGTTCTTTTTATGCAACCAAAGGCATTGCTCATCAATTTAGTGCACCTAAACTCCATAACAAAATGGGGTAGCTGAGAGGAGAAATAGAACACTGATTAAAGTAGCAAGAACAATGTTAGCCGATGCTAAACTACCAATTACCTTTTGGGCAGAAGCAGTTAACACATAGTGCTTTGTGCAAAATTGAACTCTGATTGTAAAAGAAAGCAACAAGACTCCTTATGAACTTTTGTTTCGCTATTAACCATTTATTGGATTTTTCAAGTCATTTGGTAGTCCTGTCTCAATATTAACAATCGAGACTATTTGGAAAACTTTCATCTAAGTCTGATGAAGGAATCTTTGTAGGTTATTCTTTAGTTTCAAAGGCTTATAAAGTGTTTAATCCTAGATTAAACATTATTGATGAATCAACAAATGTTCAATTCAAGGAACATTTATCTCCAAATCTACAAATGGTCCCGACAGGTTGTTTTGTATTAACTCATTTACAAAATCTTTTGATTAATTTCATTTGTCTGATGTAGGAAATATACCTTGAGCTAAACCTCATACAGGAGTAGAAAGAAGAAATGACTTTCCAATGGTTCCTCCAACCTCTTTTGAAAAAAACAGGATGCAGATGTTCCACTACAATCTGATCCTGTCAGACAACCATATCACAATCAAAGTGTTTCAACTGAAGTTGGTCCCAGCTTGTTACCATCACCTTTAAAATCCTGTCAACTGAAGTCAGAAATCAAGATCAAGCTACACCTTCCGCTAAAATAGAAAGAACATTAAATGATGGAAGTAATCAAAGTGATGCCAATGCTAAACTAGTCACTGAAACCGAATCTGACTATCTTCATCACTCTCCAACAGTACAAGATGAAGGTGCCTCTCACCATGATGATCTGAATGTCTCCAATCTTGATGTAACGATTGGTGGTGACTCAATTCCAACCACCAGAATACACAAGAATCATCCAATAGAATGCATTCTTGGTGAACTTAATGAATAGGTGACAAGAAGCAAGTCAAGTATTGCAAACATCTATTTGTTCTTATGCTTTCTGTGCCAAACAATACCCAAGAACTTCAAAGAGCTCTTCAAGACAAAAGCTTGATTGAAGCAATATCGAAAGAATTGCTGCAATTTAAGAAACAAGAAGTATGGCAACTGGTAGATCTTCCCGGAAGACAATACCCTATTGGTACCAGATGGCTGTACAGAAACAAAACTACTGATAGAGGAATTGTCATCAGAAACAAAGCAAGACTAGTGGCATAAGGGTATGCATAAGAAAAAGGAATTTGTTGTACCAAAAGAACCAATAAGCCAGATCAGAAAAACCTTTAAGTCCCATAGATATCAAAACAACTGAAGTGATCTACAACTGCTGAAGACCAAGTCTGATGATAACAGCTCAAGACAAAGTCTGAAGACAACAGCTGAAGACAAAGTCTGAGAGAACAGCAGAAGACAAAGTCTGAAGACAAAGTTTGAAGACAACTGCTAAAGACAAAGTCTGAAGATCAAGTTCTCAGAAGTTGTCACAACAGCTAAAGTAGTTCTCTTCAGTAGTTGTGATGGTTACATTTCAGTAGTTTTGTAATTAGTAGTTTTATATTATGTAAAACATCTGAAGTTCTTACACTTCAGATGTTATAACTTCAGTAGTTGTAATGTTAGCTTATACTTAGCTTTTAGTCAAGGTGACCTCAGTTGTTGTGGACATCTTCAGTAGTTTAGTTTACTTTCAGTTATTTGTATAAATCAGTTAGATGTCACTATCAAGTGACGTCAGCTGATATCACATTCCTTATAAAGGAATTTTGACCTAATTTCCCAGTACGGGAAGCTTGTGCATGAATTAAAACATTCTTTTTGCAGAAAACTCTCTCTCTATATAACCGTTACTGTTTGATTGAATATTCATATTATTCTTTCTACAATTTCGTCTAATTCGTGTGCTATTCGACTGCAAATCCTAATCTAATTGATCAAACTAGATCTCGATCCCCTTCAAATGGTATCAGAGCAGGTTAATCATTGATCGATTTAACAATTGATCATTGAAACTATTCTTTTGATATCTAAGTTTGATCGAATTAGCAAATTTGCAAGAATTGGTTATAGAGTTTGTTTTTCTATTGCTTCCTGTGAATTAATTTGAGATTCTTCTTGTTTTAAACTGTATTGTTGAGTTTTTGAGTTAGATCTGTTAAAATCTCATTAAACCTGTTTGAATTGGTGAAAATGGCTACATCAATCAATGATCCTCACAATACTGGCTCCTCAACAAAGCCTCCGATGCTTGTTAGGAGTGAGTACAACATATGGCAACGACGAATGCTCCATCACCTGTCTGTCAACAGTTCAGGTTGTTGGAAATTGTGGTTCATGGACCATATAAGCCTATGGTGAGTAATCCGGAAACCAATGAAATGGTTCTAAAGAAGAAAGAGCAATATTCAGATGAAGATCTAAAACTGTTTGAAATTGATGCTAAAGCCATGGAATTCTGGCCATGGCACTGCCTAATGAAATCTATTCTGGACTTATGCATCATGAATCTGATCATGACCTCTGGGTTGCTCTGAAATAACAATTTGGAGGAACTGATGAGGTCTTAGCAAACAATAAAGAAATCCTTGCCTATGAGACATTCTCTCATAGAAAGGGTGAGTCACTGACTCAACAGTTTGAGCGATTCTCCTGTTTGATATCTGAGTTGAAAATGGTTAAACATGAATATACAAATAGTCGATGAACAACAGAATTTTCAGATCCTTGCCTGAGAGATGGGAGACATATACTATTGTCCTACGCTCCAGTGCAAATCTAGATAATCTATCTCTCACCCAAATTCATGGGAAACAGTTAACATTTGAAAGAGAGATAGAACAAAAAAGGAAACTGACTTCATCTGGGAAGCTCACTGATGATTTTGTACCAGGGAATACTGCTCTGGTTGGTCATTAGTCAGAATATGCTACATCAGAAAGTTCTTATGATGAGCATATTGATTTCTCTTCAAACAGTGGAGATCATGCTTTTGCTGGTATTGATAGTATTCAGGATTGTAGTATTGACAATCTGTGCTTTTTGATGGATGATTTGAAAGGAATTGCTCATGATGATTTGGAAGAGATGGATATTTTGAGCGAAATGGCATTAGTTATATTAGATCTCAAAAACTGTACAAAAGGACAGGTAGAAAATTCCCTGGTCTCTCTGGAAAAACCAAAGTTGTTTTGACAAGAGCAAGTTGAGGTGTCACAAGTGCCATAGACTTGGACATTTTGCAAGAGAGTGTAGATCATCTGCATCTAACTCTTTTGCACCCTTTGTGACCTTTCCAGGCAACAATTCACAAAACAAAAGGCAACATTCTACCAGTTCTGGTCATCATTCACAAATTCAATCATCTCCTGCATATTTTGTTCCTCAAGGTCAAATGCCATATCCTTATCCCTGTTTTTACATGCCTCAGTCCAATCAGGTTCCATTACCCATAGCTCAACAATCGCATGCCCTACCTGAGCCTCAACCATCTCAATCAAGTCAACAATCTCAATCTCAATCTCAATCACATCAAAGCTTTTTCACTCCTGGAGTTGTTGACTAGAGTAGTTTACGAGATGATCTTTCTGGTTATTCTGAACAAGTGTTTTCTGGTGCTGGTCAACATGGTGGTGAAAATCCTTTTGGAAATCTTGCTCTTATGGCCCTGGAGTCTACTGATGGTTCATGCTCAAATGCTTCATCATCACAA
The DNA here is from genome assembly GCA_025506515.1 of Flaveria trinervia. NCBI lineage: Eukaryota > Viridiplantae > Streptophyta > Magnoliopsida > Asterales > Asteraceae > Flaveria > Flaveria trinervia. Next base: position 41,712,164 of record CM046446.1, read on the forward strand.
GTACCACAAGTATCTTCTGAGGCTAAGGCTAAGTTGTGTTCTGAGTCATGTATAGCTACTTTTGCCTCAATTAGAGAAGCAAATTTAGCTTTAATTAATCAAAATCTTGACCTAAAGAAAGTGATTTCCAAAAGAAAAGTTGAGTTTGAGTCTGTTTTAAAAGAAAAAGATGATGAGATTTACAAATTAAAATGCCAAATCACTGATGAAAAGGCTAAGGTAGAGGTCATTTTAGAAAATCATTAAAATCTCAAACAAACACTTGCAACTACTCAAGTTGAGTGTGAACGCTGGGTAACATCTTGCGAGGGGTTTGAAATGCTTCTCAGTAAGCAAACTGCTTCAAATGTGAAGTTTGGGATTGGATATAATCACACTGAACCTCCTACAGATTTTACTCCCAAGACAGAAGTAAAATCTGAAGGTGAAATTAATTCCCAAACCACATCATTATGTGTCTCATCCTCAAGTGATAATGTACAATCAAAGGATGAAGTCAGTAATAGTACCTCAGCTAATCAATCTGCTGATGGTCTTACTGCTGATGAACACATGATCAAAAAAAAGCTGAGCACTTTAGGTGTTGTCTCACAAGGTATTCAAAGTACTGAAGAGCAAGAAACAACACTTGAGGAACATTTCAAACCAAATGAAACCAAACATGGTTTGACAACTACTGAAGAGTCTATCAGGAAATATAAATGTACTCATAGAAAACTTCTGAAGAACAAGTCTTCAGTTGCTACGAATCCTTCAGTACTTCACATAAGTACTGAGAGGAAGAAAGTACTGAAGAACAAACCTTCAGTAGTTTCATCTTCTTCAGCAGCTGATCAAAAAAGATGAAGAAAAAGCCATGTGAAATATGTGGTCTATTCAAACATCTCACTGATGAATGTTGGTACAAAAAGGGTTCCAAATTTAACAAAGATAAAATCATTAAAATGAAAATTAATAAAATGAAAGATGAATTTGAAACCAAGTTTGTGCCACAAACATCTCAAACTGATAAACCAAAGTCTACACAAAAATCTAAACAAAAGGAAGTGGTTATCATAAAACAGCTGAAAATATTCCTCAAGGAGTATCAAAACAACAGACTAAGTTTGTGTCTTTCAAAAAGGAGGACATGGTGCGTCACAGGAACAATCAAAAACAAGTACTGATGTGTCTGCTGAACTGAAGGCTTTAACAACCAATCAGACACAACTTGTTATCATGGTTCAACATCTGTGGGGAGAGTTAACCAAATAGATGTACCTGTGATTAAATCACTGAAAATGAAAACTAAGCCAAAATCAAAGGAATCCTTTTTAGCACCATCTCCATCTTCAAAGGATGTTAATCATGACAAATCAGTTAGTATAAAATCTGTGATGAGAACATGCCCAATACCAAAATGATTTGGGTCTCAAAAGCTAACTAGTTGTTGTGATATATGCAGGGTTCTTCAACATGCCATAGAAGCATCTGGTATATGGACAGTGGAGGATCTATGCATATGACTAGGAGCAGATTTCTTCTTCATGACTACTCTCAAGGAAAGAAGGGATTTGTTTCTTTTGGTAATGATGCTAAGGGTTACATCATCGGCAAAGGCTTTGTTTCAATTGGTGAAATAAGTTTTTGATGATGTTAACCATGTGGAGAATCTCAAGTACAATTTGTTGAGTGTCAGTCAAATGTGTGATAAAGGGCATGTTGCACTTTTCACTGGTCAGAACTGTCGAATTCTGTCTTTCAATGTTTTGAGTATGATTGACAAGATATTGGATGAACATACTCTCCTGAAGGCCAACATGATTGGAAGAGTATATGCCTTAGACTTATCAAAGAAAATTGATCTAAAAGGCCATCCATGTCTGTTCTCCAAGGCCTCTCCTCAGGAATCTGAACTTTGGCATAGAAGGCTTGGTCATGTGGAATCTTAGAAACATGAACCAGCTGATCCTTCATCGTTTAGTGAGAGGTCCGCCATTAAAGGAGTTCAAATGTGATGACAACTGCTCTGCTTGTTTAAAAGGAAAGCAACATAAAGTATCATTCCCTCCAATAGAAGAACCAAAGTCCACTGCATGCTTGTAATTACTACATATGGATCTTTTTGGTCCAGTAAGAGTGATGAGCATGGCAAAGAAAAAATACTGTCTGGTAATTGTGGATGATTATTCCAGATTTGTATGGACCTTGTTCTTACATTCAAAAGATGAGGCTGGTCAATTATCATCTACTTTGTGTTGCATGTGGAAAAGCAGTACTCTCTTTCTGTCATGTGTGTGAGGAGTGATAATGGCACAGAATTTAGAAATCACACACTTGATGAATTCTATTCCTCTAAGGGAATCAAGAGGCAGTTTAGCATTCCAAGAACTCCTGAACAAAATGGAGTGGTGGAGAGAAAGAACATGACCCTTATTGAAGCTGCAAGGTCAATGTTGGCTGATTCTGGTTTGCCACTAACCTTTTGGGCTGAAGCTGTTAAGACAGCTTGCTATGTGCAAAATAGAGTATTGGTAAATCAAAGGTTGATGAAGACTCCTTATGAAGTGTTACATCATTTAGCTCCTCTGATTTCTTTCTTTAGAGCATTTGGGTGTCCTTGTTATATTCTTAACACAAAGGATCCACTTCAGAAATTTGAATCAAGGGTGTATGCTGGGTACTTTGTTGGGTATTCATCTATTTGCAAGGCATATAGAGATTTTAATTGCAGAACAAAGATTGTAGAAGAAACCTTGCATTTAAAGTTTAATGAATCTCCAAAGGAGAACATCCCACAAAATCCTATGGAATTATTTGATCTCGACATACTGCAATATGTTCCTTATCAGTCTCCAACTATTGCAGGTTCTGTGAATCCATCATCTCCTGCCACTGGTTATCCATCTGTTGGTGTAAATGCAAGTTTTAGTGATAACTGCCTGAGTCTACTAAACTTGATGTTCCTATAGCTTCAGCAGTTCCATCCACACAAATGCTGATGAGATCTCTGAATCCTCTACTTCATTTGAATGGTCATCTCATTCTAGGTTTCAAGAATCTGGATCACCATCTGTTGCTGCTGAATCACCTACAAACACTTGCACAGATCTTATTGAGTATCAAGAACTGAAGAAACACCCCATGTCTCAGATCATTGGTGACATCAATGCTCGTGTTTCAACTAGAAGTCAATTGTCCAACTTTTGCTTCTTTGCTCTCTTCATCAGTCAGCAAGAGCCAAAGAACTATCATATTGCATTAAGAGACAATGGATGTGTTGAAGCTATGCAACTTGAGCTTCTTCAGTTTCAAAAGCAGCAAGTGTGGGAACTGGTTCCTCTACCCCAAGGTAAGTGTGCAATAGGCACTAAATGGGGTTTAGGAATAAAACTGATGAAAAAGGCCAAATTTTCAAGAACAAGGCCAGACTGGTTGTACAGGGGTTTTCACAAGAAGAAGGTATTGATTATGATGAAACATTTGCCCCTGTAGCCAGACTGGAGGCAATCAGATTGATTTTAGCTTATGCTGCTTTCCATAATCTCAAAGTTTTTCAAATGGATGTCAAAAGTGCATTCTTATATGGTAAAATAAAAGAAGAAGTTTATGCATGCCAACCACCAGGTTTTGAAGATCATAAACATCCAGATGGGTGTATAAGCTTGATAAGGCTCTTTATGGGCTAAAACAAGCACCCAGAGCCTGGTATGAAACACTGTCTAACCTTCTGCTTTAAAATAATTTCACTAGAGGCTCCATAGATAAAACCTTGTTCATTAAGAAAGTAGGCATGCATAAGCTCATTGTTCAAATTTATGTAGATGATATTATTTTTGCATCCTCTGATGCACAGTTGTGTGATGCCTTTACTAAGTTGATGCAACAAAAGTTTGAAATGAGTGCCATGGGAGAATTACAGTTCTTTTTGTGGTTGAAAATCAAACAAAAGGCTGATGGAACTTTCATTCATTAGTTAAATATACAAAGGATTTATTGAAAAAGTTTGATTTACAAAACTGTAAGCCCTGCTCAACTCCATGTGCAGCACCACACAACTGGATGCTGATCAGAAGGTAAAGCAGTTGATGAAACTCTTTACACATGTATGATTGGTTCCTTGATGTACCTTACAGCTTCTAGACCAGACATCATGTTTGCAACTTGTGTGTGTGCTAGATTCCAGGCTACACCTAAAGTATCCCATATGATTGCAGTCAAAAGGATCTTTAGATATTTGCAAGGAACTCAATCTCTAGGACTTTGGTATTCCATTGGGCACTCTTGCAAATTAGTTGCTTTCTCTGATAGTAACTATGCAAGTGTAAATTAACCATAAAATCAACCTCTGGTGGATGCCAATTCTAGGCAACTGTTTAGTTTCTTGGCAGAGTAAGAAACAAACCTCTGTTGCTACATCCACTTCTGAAGCAGAGTACATTGCTGCTGCAAGTTGTACATCTCAGGTACTCTGGCTTCAGAATCAATTACTGGATTATGACATTACAGAGACTAAGACTCTTTACTGATGGACAGTGCTTCAGCTCTTTGTATTGTTAAGAATCTTGTCCAGCATTCTAGGACCAAACATATTGAGATCAGACATCATTTTATCAGGGATTGTTATGAAAAAGGTCTGATTGATCCAAAGTTTGTTTCTAGTGCTGATGAGCTTGCAGATATATTTACTAAGCCTTTGGACAGTGCAACTTTCCAAAATCTAGTGCTAAGGCTTGGTATGCTGTAGCTTGAATGATTTGGCAACTACTCATGATCTCAGTTCACAAGTACTGATGAGCATCAGTACACAACTGTCAAAAATAAGTACTGAAGTTATTTTATCTTTAGCAGTTTTAATAACTACTGAAGACTAAATTACTTAAAAGTACTGAAATACTTTATTTGTTGCAAAGTACTGATGTAGTTACAACTACTGAAGTCTATTCTAACAGATAAGTACTGATGACCAATGAAACATCTGAAAATCAGATAATCTGTTAAGTAAGTGTTAAGGCCAAATGAAACAACTGAGATATGTGAATTGACGACAACAACTGATGTGTAATTTTATTCTTCAATTGTTTCAAACAACTGTTGTTTCATTTCAAAACAACTGAAGCCAAAACCAAGTCTTCAGTAGTTTCCACTACTACTGACAAACACCAAGTCTTTAGTTGTTTACAACATCTGAAAGTTAAAACCATGTCTTCAGTCCTTTTCTAACAACTGATGACTACCACTAAAACTTTCAGCTGTTTTCTTTCAGCCGTTTCATAACCTATAAATACCTAACCCTAACTTCAAACTTTTCATAAATCGATTTCCGAACGTTCATGTTCCATTAATGGCGACCATGCAAATCAAACCACCACACAACTGTGTTGCCTACTTCACAAAATCGGCCTTTTGGACTAAGTTTGATGATGCCATTGATCTGATGGTTGATTCCCCATATCAAACTGCTTTTCTTCTGAATCCAACCATCTATCCCGACACTCTTCGTCAATTCTGGACAAATGTCACCATCCATACTGGTATGAATGATGTCGCAATCACTCTCCAGTCATTTGTAAACCAGAAGACGGTGGTAGTCACTCCTGCTATCATTCAGCAAACGCTAGATTTGAATGATGCTACCTTTGTCGCCAAATACCCGAAGGGCACCATTGATCTCTCATTCATCAACCATGGATATGAGGGCAACCTAAGTGCTACAACCATTCTGAAGAAGCAATTTCATGATGTAGAACGCCTAATCTTCCACATGATCAAAGTTTGCCTTGCCCCCAAAACCTCTTCGTGGGATCAAATGTCATCCAGGTGGCAGCAGGTATTGTATTCTATCCTAGAACGCCAAAACTTAAATTTTTCTGAAATTATATTTTTAGAATTAAAAGATCTGGCAATGAAACATGTGGCTAACAGATGGCTATTATATCGAAGGTTTCTTATGGCCATAATCATGAATCAGTTACAATCTGATGGCCCTGTTGGCCTTGGAGTCCCTGCTGTGGTAGTTTTGCCAGAGGTATACTGCAGGCACAACTCTGACCCACACCTCAAAGAGGCTGCCAAACTGCTAAAACCCAAGCAGAAGGTACCCACAGCCTCATCCTCCAGATCCAAAGTCCTCTCCAAACATCATTCCAAGCAAACCAAAAAGGCTACTTGGGGAGTTGAGTCCCCTCATGATGCCCCTGCAACACAAAGGCAGGATGAAACTATAGGTAGTAATCCCCCTGTAGTTTCTAGCACTCTACCAGCTGAAACCGCTCAGGTATCCTCTCAACAGGATCTTGATGCAACCAAAAATGGGGAAACCACATTACTGGAATCTCTCTCACTTGAGAGGATTGCCATTGAAGAGCACTAGTCACCCCAGGTGCACTCATCTTCACACCTATCTCCCACTGAAGCCACCCCTACAAGCCCAACTTTGGTTATTGCACAAGTGCTGACTCAACTACATTCCTCTACCCCTCCCCAAAAACCTATTACCACTGGGAAAACCTCAACAGTTGAGGGAGAGGATTATAATGTGGCTGATAACCCACAGCATAGGGATTACAGACTTCAATCTCCCTATGTAGAGGAGGAGATTAGAACATCTGGTGAGGCTTCCTCTTCTCCTGTTTCAGTACATGATCAAGATGAAGATGGTATCATCTCTAAGTCCTCACCAGCGGCAACTGCCAATGAAGGATATCATCCTGAGGCAGGAAGTCCCCAGTTCCAAGAAATAGGGGCACATGTGAATATGATCTACACTCAACACATGTTCATCCTGATTTTTCATCAGGAGGTCAGCTGATTCAGCACAGACTAATGATGACCTGGGATTTTTCTTTGATGTTCTAGCCCATAATACTATTCTTGAGACTGAGGTATGCAGACTACAAGAACTGCTCAATAAATTTGAGGACTGCCAAAATGTCACAAGAATCAAGTCCATATGCCCACATTCACCCACAGATGGCAGTTTCTCCTAAAACTATCCCAAACACTGAGCCAGTCTCAATAAATTTTCCACCAACCTCTACTTTAGGTACCATGTCTCACGGACAGAACCCCTCTGAGCTAATGGTGTTGTCTTTCAAACATCCTTACCTCTCATCACTTCTATAATCACAAATACTATACATCAAGCCAATGATGAGAGGCTTTCCTCAAATCTTCATTCCTTAGTTGATGCTGCTGTTTCTAAGAGACTTTCTCACATTCACACCCCTGAACCCAATGCAACCAAAAAGGGGGAGTCTTAGTCAGTGAAAGTAGACAAAAGAAAGAAAGCTGAAGAGGAAGCAGAAAAAGAGAAGAAAGAAAAGGAAATGATCACCTACAAGAGGAAGAAAAGCTCTAAAAAGACTGAAGGTGAGAAAAAGTTTGAAGAATTGATCAAAAAAGCTGATGAGAACATAGCAGATCTATGGATAAGATTATTGATCAACTCTTCAGACAAGGATTTGACACTACCAAACTTGACTCTAAAATTAGAAGGTTAGAGATTCAAGAGATTAAACAAAGATGGGCAAGTTGGAGTGAGAAAGAAAGGGAAAGGCTGGAAGCTATTGCAAGATTTATATCAAAACATCTGGGAAGATCAACCATTGAAGTAAACTCATGGTCCAGAGATAGTATTTTGGAGATAACCACCAGAATCTGTTCTTTTGAAGTATTTTACAAAGGATTGATCATAGAAGCTCTTGATGAAGCTGGTGCTGGGAAAAGGACTCATATGGCAAAATTATCCAAAGCTTCACTCACATCCAAGATGCTAGAGTAGCCTGCACAATCACCCAAACCAAAACAACCACCCTCACAACCCTCAAAACCAACTCCTTTACCCAATAAACTACTCAACCCACTACCAATGATCCACCTAGGAGGAAGAGAAGGGTGTTGAGGATGGAAGAAGAAGAAGAAGATGATGAGGATGATAGGCTGCCAACCTATGTTGCTCTCAAAATAAAGATGCCTAAGCCCAGGAGTCAACCAACAACAATCACACCTGACTTCCAAAGGCAAATGGTAAAAGTCAAACTTGAAGAAGAAGAACAGCACAAACAACATGATGAGCAGCTATTAAGGATGATTGATAAAGAGTTTCCTAAGTCTTCATCCATACAAGCTATGAAGAAACATGCTCAGAGGTTGTATGCTCTCAGATTTACATTCCAATATCAGAAAGAGAGAGTGAGAATTTGGCCTGACCTTAGAGTAAGTGACAGAATTCACAAAAGAAGATTCCAAGCAGATACAATGGCCAAGTAAAGAGGATTGTAGATGCTGTGATAATGTTGGCCATTGTAGTGTCACCCTGGGAAATCCTTGATGACTTCAAGAGAGCTTACAAGTCTATGCTGACTCCACAAATGGTAAAGAAGGGGTTAATCTACAAGAAGCTTGAAGAAAAAAGAAGAAATGAGCTCCAGTTATTGCTTGTTTGCATACAGAGAGATAACAACTGTGGAGCTGAAAAATGGAAAGCATATTAAGTACTTATCTGAGTACTATGGGCCTGAGTTCTTCTTTGAAAGTGGAGCTGAAGAACTCACAATGGAAGAACAAGTTGTTTTCCTTGAGGCCTATGTCAGAGAGTCTTACAGACTTACCATTGGAAGTAGGTTTCATGGATGGGGTAATAGCTCTGTGTCCAATTCCCCAAGACAGAGTTCCCATTCATCCTTTGCCAATCAAACCTTCTGAAATCTCTTCCCTAGCCTGAGCTTATATTGAAGATTGTGAGCTGATCCACATATTGTTTCTCCCAATAAGTGGGATCTCAATAATTTTAAGGTTTTGGCTGCATTGGTTCAGGGGGAGTTTGTTGGACCAAAAGAACCAATGAGGCAGATCAGAAAAACCTTTAAGTCCCACACACATCAAAACAACTGAAGTGATCTACAACTGCTGAAGACAAAGTCTGAAGACAACAGCTGAAGACAAAGTCTGAACACAAAGTCTGAAGACAAAGTCTGAAGACAAAGTTTGAAGACAAAGTCTGAACAAAAAAGCTGAAGAAAAAGTCTGAAGAGAAAGTCTGAAGACAACAGCTGAAGACAAAGTCTGAAGACAACTGCTGAAGACAAAGTCTGAAGATCAAGTTCTCAAAAGTTGTCACAACAGCTGAAGTAGTTCTCTTCAGTAGTTGTGATGGTTTACATTTCAATAATTTTGTAATCAGTAGTTTTATATTATGTAAAACATCTGAAGTTCTTACACTTCAGATGTTATAACTTCAGTAGTTGTAATGTTAGCTTATACTTAGCTTTTAGTGAAGGTGTCCTCAATTGTTGTGGACATCTTCAGTAGTTTAGTTTACTTTCGTTGTTTGTATAAATCAGTTAGATGTCACTATCAAGTGATGTCAGCTGATGTCACATTCCTTAGAAAAGGAATGTTGACCTAATTTCCCAGTACGAGAAGCTTGTGCATGAATGAAAACATTCTTTTTGCAGAAAACTCTCTCTCTCTATAACCTTTACTGTTTGATTGAATATTCATATTATTCTTGCTATAATTTCGTCTAATTCGTGTGCTATTCCGCTTCAAATCCTAATCTAATTGATCAAACTAGATCTCGATCCCCTTCAGAATTTATTATGATGAAGTGTTTGCACCTGTTGCTAGATTAGAAGCAATATGAATCTTTCTTGCATACTCAGCATCAATGAAGTTCATTGATTATCAAATGGATGTAAAGTGTGCCTTTTTGTATGGAAATATTGCTCAAGAAGTCTATGTGAGTCAACCACCTGGCTTTGAAGAGCCTCATTTTCCTCACAGGGTGTACAACCTTGACAAAGCCTTATATGGTCTTCACCAAGCCCCAAAAAAGTTGTAAGAGACTCTATCATCTTTCCTTCTTGAATATGGATATGAAAGAGTAAAGATTGATAAAACTCTCTTCAGAAAGAGAAGAGGAAAGGACATGTTGCTCGTCTAGATCTATGTGGATGATATCATTTTTGGCTCAACAAACAAGCTACTCTGTAAAGATTTTGAAGACCTTACGCATTCAAAATTCCAAATGAGTGCAATGGGGGAACTCACAATCTTTCTAGGAGTGCAAGTCCAATGTATAGCATATGGAGTCTTCATTAATCAATCAAAATACCTGGAATCAATGTTGAAGAAATTCCACCTTGCTGATTGTCAGTCTATCAGAACACATATTGAAACTAAAGTGAAGATAGGTCCTGATCAAGAAGGAAAATCAGTGGATCAGACTCACTATCAATCTATGATTGGTTCACTTATGTATGTAACAGCCAATAGGCTAGACATTATGTTTGTTGTTTGTGTGTGTGCCAGATATCAAGCAGATCCCAAGGAATCCCATGTGAATGCTCTCAAAAGGATATTCAAATATCTTAAGGGCAATCCTGCTTTTGGATTGTAGTATCCAAAGGAAGGAGACTTCAATCTTTATTCCTACACTGACAGTGATTAGGGGGGATGCAACATTAATAGGAAGTCCACTTCTGGCGGTTGTCAATTTTGTTGGTCTCAGACTGGTCTCCTGATAATGCAAGAAGCAGACAAATGTATCTATTTCAACAGCAGAAGCTAAGTACATAGCAGGATCAGCTTGTTGATCTCAAGTTCTCTGGATTCAAAACTAGATGCTTGATTATGGTTTTAACTTCTTGCACACTCCAATTCACATTGACAACACAACAATTGTTTTTATTTCAAATAATCCAGTTCAGCACTCAAAAACAAAACATATTGAAATTAAATATCACTTTCTGAGAGGCTGTACTGAAAAAGGGTTAATCAAATTCATTAAAGTTACCACTAAAAATGAATTGGTTGATTTATTCACTAAGGCATTTGAACCTAGTAGGTTTGAATTCCTTGTTCAATGAATTGGCATGATTAACCTTGAGTAAAATCAAAAACAATTTAAATTTTTTTAAAACATCAACACATCATAAATAATTTAAAATTTTAGAAAATTACTAAAATAAGTCAATTTTGATAAATAAAATGACCAATATACCTGGGAAATGGTATAATTACAGTTGTTATATCATTCACTATGTTTAATTGAAAATTTGAAAGACTAACATGACTTACCTGATATGTGGGTAGGCTCAACTTGGAAGAGAAGATATATGCTGTGATGAATTAAAATCTTAGTCCATGGTGAAACACTCATCT